>JADRCD010053975.1:0-22584 GCA_019843815.1 Montemys delectorum | reverse complement strand
ACACACACACACACACACACACACACACACACACACCCAAAGAGATAGCAGCTAAGATGATAACAAAGTGCATTGTTAAGCCTGAGGGGTAGCACATCATCCTTTTGCCATACAGAGTCACATCAGGGGTTATGTGGTTGTTAGATAGAGAAGAGGCAGTAGGTTGGTGGGTTGGATAAGAACTGACACAATATCACCATATCACCTTTCAAGAATGGGAGCCATGATGGGGCCTCAAGGTGGATTGATTTACAAAAGGGTAGTCTCTCTCTCTCTCTCTCTCTCTCTCTCTCTCTCTCTCTCTCTGTGTGTGTGTGTGTGTGTGTGTGTGTGCACGTGCGCTGCACTCACATGTCTGTCTGTCTGAGAGAGGGGAAGGGGAAGGGGAAGGGGAAGGGGAAGGGAGAACATCATACATAGAAAGAGAAGAGATTGCAGAAAGAGCCACCAATGAGAGGGAGGAGGGAGGGAGGGAGGGAGGGAGGAAGGAAGGAAGAAAAAAGGAAGGGGAGGAAGAAGAGGAGGAGGAGGAGGAGGAGGAGGAGGAAGAGGAGGAGGAGGAGGGGGAGGAGAAAGGAGGGAGGGAGAGCACTGTAGGAGGGGTGTGTGTGCCTGCTGTACTGGCTGGTTTTGTGTGTCAACTTGACCCAGGCTGGAGTTATCACAGAGAAGGGAGCTTCAGTTGGGGAAGTGCCTCCATGAGACCCAGCTGTGGGGCATTTTCTCAATCAGTGATCAGGGGGGTAGGGCCCCTTGTGGGTGGTGCCATCCCTGGGCTGGAAATCTTGGGTTCTATAAGAGAGCAGGCTGAGCAAGCCAGGGGAAGCAAGCCAGCAAGGAACATCCCTCCATGGCCTCTGCGTCAGCTCCTGCTTCCTGACCTGCTTGAGTTCCAGTCCTGACTTCCTCTGGTGATCAACAGCCATGTGGAAGTAAGCCGAATAAACCCTTTCCTCCCCAACTTGCTTCTTGGTCATGATGTTTGTGCAGGAATAGGAACCCTGACTAAGACACCTGCCCTCATTTCTTCAGACTATGGGATCTGGCAGTGTAGAATGTTCAGTGTCTTAAAGGAGCAGGCCCATACCCAACAGTGAACAGTGGTGATTCCCTAAAAGGAAACTAGGAAGATAAATGCACAGCACATCTGCTTTACAGAGCAATTCAAGATTACAAAAATGGATGTGCCACCACCAAAGCCAGGGTTCTGCACAAAGACCAAGGCAGTAAAGGACTTCAATTCTGTCCATACTAACTGGACAACTTTCAAAAAAAAAATCACTAAAGCCTTTCCAGCCCTCATCTGTAGCATGGGGATCATAGAGTCTGTTACAAAGGATCTGCATAAGAGTGGAATTAACAAAAACAATTGAGGTGTGAAAATAGTCGCTGCAGTCTACTGTGACTAACAGGGTGTAAACTTCTAAGAGTGAATGAATGGAGCTGGTTGATAATCCACAAGCCAGGATGTGAATGGAATGTCTCAGTCAAAACACAGAGTTCACCTTTGTGTGGATGCAGTGAGGAATGTGGCTTCACAGAGTAGTAAGCTTGGTGATAGGAGCAGGGTAGGAGGGATGGCATGTGTCTGTGGGCATTCTTATGGAACATTAGTACCTCCGTGAAGAGGTCACCACTTTTCTGCTAGATTCAGTCTAAGAGGGACTGTTAGTTCTGTCTATCCCAGTCTTGAATTCCACTGGAAAAGTGCAGATGCACCAGCTGGATGCAAGAGGTTCTTATGCTATGGCATCCTGGAGAGAGGTTGACTTCATCCAGTCAAGTTAAATGGCTCATGAGGTCCAGGTGACTTCTGCGGTCAGAGGGAGGCAGGAGTCCTTGAAGTCTTGGCTTCAGGGTTGAGCCAGGAACACAGCATGAGAGAAGATGCCTACCAGATTATCTGACACCTACTGCTGTGGTAGGAAACAGAGGGCCAGAGAATACATCTGTGGGTTAAGACTTCATGGGGAGAGGTTTCAGCAGGCCAGGGGTCTGCCTTTGAGGAGCGGCCCAGCAAGTGGTTTTGTACAGGTAAGCAGAACGTAGCAGAGCACTCTGAATGTTCTGAAGAGGAGGCGGCAACGAAAAGGAGTTGCCAGTCTGGCCTTCCCCTCAGGCGAGCCTGGCGGTTTTCCAGGACATCTATCCTTGAGCTCCTGCAGAGTGAGTTTTATGCCGTTGACTGTGGACCTTGCCTTTCGCATCTTGAGAGAGGATGGTTGTGCAGTCTGCCACACTTCCCACTATGTAAGAGGCTACAGTGAAGACCAGTTTAGCAATTTAAGCTCTGGAAATAAGTTGTTTTAGCTAGGGATTGAACTAACAGCCCTGAGAACATAAGCTAACACTCTGCCTCTGAACTGTATTTCCAGTATCTTTTAAATATTTACTTATATTTCACTTTTTATGACACGAATTCTTCCCAAGTTACTCCAGCTGATCTTGAGCTTGCCATCCTCCTGCATCAGCCTCTGGACTACCTGAGATGATATGAGTGTACTGTCATGCCCAACACAATGTTGATACTCCTTAAACATCCTCGGTCATTGAACAGAGGATGCAAATCAAAAAGACAGAGGAAAAAAAGAAGTGGGAAGCCTCAGGTTTGAGCAGAAGGAAAGTTCCAGAATGCCAGCTTTCGTCATGGACACTACCCACACTGGGTGGGAGCCTATGGGGAGGCCTCTGACCGGTTTTCGAGTAGCTGAGATTGCCAGCATACTTGCTGATTTGGTCTCAAGAGAGGAAACTTTGGGTTTGATGTATGAGGAAAGAATACTTACTTGCCTGACACAGGCTACACTGACAAATGGCTGCAGCTTCTCTCATGACTGAGGCTCTCTTCATCTTGAAATCACCTATATAGCCTTCCTCAGTCTTGTCTTTAAAATTCCTTGCTCTGCTGTATCACCCAGAGTGCACCGACAGTCGTCCATGGTTTGAAAGGCACTGCCTACTGCAGGCTTTTGCTGTCGCTCTCTTCCAGCTCGTTATCATTGGAGAATGTCTTGTTATTTTAGGCTGAAAGCATTGTACTAAGGCCCTAATGTTGAGGGTGGGGAGTAGAACACAACTGACTTAATGTGCAACACAAGAGTCAACCAAAATAGAAAACAAGAAACGGGGGCTGGTGAGATAGCTCAGTGGGTAAGAGCACCAACCGCCCTTCCGAAGGTCGTGAGTTCAAATCCCAGCAACCACATACCACAACCACCCATAATGAGATCTGATGCCCTCTTCTGGTGCATCTGAAGACAGGTACAGTGTACTCATTTATAATAATAATAATAATAATAATAATAATAATAATAATAATAATAATAATAAATAAAAATTTTAAAAAAACAAGAAATATATTAACCCCCCCGAATATTTTTCAGTGTACTACACTGGGATATTTATAATATCATATTGTGAACACTTGATTCTGGATCTAGTTGAAATTGCTCTTTACTTCTAGGAGGACTGGGATGGGCAGTGTGGTGTGTGTGCTAAGGTAGGATTGGTACCTCAAAACCAGCAACACAAGAGGCAATGGGATACATGTATTACTAAGGGATGTAGCTATACATTTCCAGTTTCAGCTGAAAAGCACTTACCTCTGGGGACCTGATGTGGGAGGGGATGAGAACAGATGCTTTCCTGAGCCTGGCAAAATGGTCTCTCTACAAAAGGAGCATGTGATGAATGAACATGAGTTACCATGAACATGCAATCATGGGTATTGAAATGAAACAGATTTAGATTCAAACCCGAGAAAACACATTTGTTAATACTTACACGTGACACAGCCGACACCAGCTGTGTGTCCACCATATCTAATCTCTGGCACCTGCTGGGTCTGCGAAAGGATGAAATGGAGCTCTTTTCTCATAATATCAAGAAAGATTAACTCAAAATGGATTAAAGATGAAACTGAAACACCTGAAGTCTACACTCTAAAGAAGAAAATATGCAAGAAAAAAAATTGACATTGTCTGGGCAGAGAATGTTTTAGATGTGATCCTAAAACTGCAGATAAGAAAGGCAAAGAGAGAAAATGGTATTATATAAAGATTTTTTAAAGCTTCTGTACCAAGGGAAACAATTCACAGGGTGACCAGCCAAACTAAAGTTGTGACTAAGAGGAAATATTTGCAAAGGAAACATCTGATAAAGCACCAATATCTAGAGTGAATAAGGATTTTAGTTATCTTGGTAACAACAAAACAAAACAGAAGGTCCCATACGGTATGGACAAGTGCCTGAAAAGAGATATCTCAAGCAACAGTTATGTAATGGTTAACTGGTAATGAATAAGAGAAACATCACAAGTAGTCAGGAAGATACACAGTAAAATCCCATGAGGGAGTATGTCACACCTGTTAGGATTTCATTATCAACAAAAGGTAAATGTGCTGTCGAGGATACAGAGAAAAGGGCCTGTTTACTATGTTAGAAATGCAAATTATCCACCATTATGAAAAAACAAAGTCCTCAAAAACCTAAAGGTAGATTATGTACATTATATATACACATATACATATATACACATGTATATCTATATATTACATATATATAATATATAATATACCAGTTATCACATTTTTAATTACACACATGCACACACACACAGAGGGAACGAAATTCATATGTGGAAGAGAAGTAGTCTACACTCTGATGTTTATCTCAACACTATTCTCAATTGCCAAATTACAGAATCAATTAAGATGCCCAACAAGAGATAAAAGATAAAGAAAACACAGTCTACACTCAAAGGAAAACAGTTCTGAAGGAGAAAGAAACTATTTTCAGCAGCAGCATGAGAAGTGGAGAATATTGTGCAATAAGCACACACGAGAAGATAAATTCCACATGTTCTCACATGTGGAACGTAAGTTATATTCAGGGAAAACAGTGTAGGATAGGTGATGCCTAGGTCAACTAGCTCAATTTCATCACCCTACTCGATATTAAAGGTTACAACACCAGCTTGAACCCCATAAATATACATATAATTTGCCAACACACAATTCAAACAAGGAAATGGGCACAGGAGTTAGAATGTGTTCAGCCAACCGTTTTTAAATGACAGCTGGCTGGACTGGGGACCAGGGCATGGGCCTGGGGACCATTAGCAGCTGAGGAATCTGGGAGCTTGAGCTGAGAGGCCGGAAGTGCTGACTGGAGGGCAGACATCTGACCAGCTAGATTGAATCACACAGGGATCCCGCTGGGACTCACATTCTGACTCAGAGGGTCTGGGGTGGGGGGCCTGAGATTCTGATTTGTTGTAGTGAGTCCGGGAGCACTTCCATGGGCCCTAAGTTTTCAGACTCGCTTGCCTCTGCAGGAACCTCCGGAGTAGGGGCGAGGGAGGGGAGGAGTTGGGGTGGAGGGATTGAGGTTGAGAGAAGGCTACCTTCAGCCATTTGCTTCCAGTCTGGGTGCCCATCAGGATGCTTCAAAACAGACAATGCCTCTATCCTTCCCCCAAGGAAAGGCTCTGGATACAAGCAGGCTATTGAGAAATTAGTATACGCGACCCTAAAGACAACCAGCATCCAATGTCAGCAAGGGGGTGAGAATTCGTGTTCTTTGGCTGGCACAAGTACTCAGCGCCAGAAACAGGGCAAAAGATCCAAAGTACTAGTCTTGGATAGCCTTTAACATATAAGGGGGTAACTTTAAAAAAAAAAAAATCTGTCAAAGAAATGCACTGTATTTTTAGACGTTTTTAAGTGAAAATTAACACAACACTCAACAATGAATACTATATAAAAATTTAAAGGGTAGGACTTGTAACCTTGCCCTGTGGATGCGAACTTTGGGTGAAGAGAAGAGAAATCAGTGCTTCTGATCTTGTAGGCTGTATACCAGCTTTCAGGCACCCACTGACCCTGAAACCAATGTTGTGCAGGTCTACCCTGCTTCTGCCATTTCAGAGATGGATCGCGCTGACATTCTTTAGTAAAAGCAACCAGGTCCACAAAAACACCAGCAGGCATTTACAGAGTGAGTTCCAAGTGTTTACAAATACTAACTCACTCCTCCCGTTGGCTTTCTAGGGTGTTACTTCCTTGTTCGGGTGGGGAAACTGAGTCAATTGACTACAATGATTTGCTCACAACACAAGTAACACATTGAGTAAGAAAATCAAGCCCAGTCTACTGGCCCACAGGGTCAATGTGCACAACCCACTCAGTCAAAAGCGTGTCCCTTATCAGAGGGAACGCAAAAGAACCCCCAAACGGAAACATTAAAAACACCAAAGAACAATGCCAGGAACAGAACCGACACCTCCGATTCACGGGGACCCTCTGTATTTATTGATTTTCGGTAGTAAGAGAGTAAGGTCACCAAACTGGGGACTTAGCATCACCGGATGGTGTACCTGTCCCACTTCTTCTCGGGGTCGTAGGGCTCCCAGCGGCTGGCGGGGAAGATGTGCTTGTTCTTCTCGTACCAGCTGCGCAGCACCACCTTGCCCGCGTGTGACTCGTCTTTCTCCATCGTGGCATCGCTCAGCAGCCGCACATCGTCGTGCACGTCGAAGCTGAAGAGCGGCCCGCTCTTGCCCCGGGCTTTGGCCACGATGAAGTCATAGAAGGTGTGGTAGTGGGGCAGGATGAGATCCTCCTTGACGTACATGAGCTGCTCCACGCCCGCGGCCCGCAGCTCCCGGAAGTCCCTCCGCAGCCCTTGCAGCGCCCGCTTCAGGAACTGCTGCACCGTGCTGCCCTTGCGCATGCGCACTGTGCGCCGGTGGCCGGAGCCATCCCAGTAGCTAAAGGTGATCTCCACTTCCTCGCCCTTCACCTTCTCGCGCTTCGCCTCCCACTCCTGCCGCAGTTCCTCGCGCAGCCGGTTCTCCTCCTCCTCGCGCTCGCGATCGGGCAGGAAGCTCGTGTCCACATCGGGGTTCTTGCCCAAGTTCTTCTTGGCCCCACCGCTGTGGGCCTCGGGCCCCTCGGCCTGGCGGCCATCCTCTTGGTCCCCGTCCTCTTCCTCGTCCAACGTGAAAGACAGGTTGGAGATCTTGCGCTTGCGCTCGCGCCTTCGCTCCTTCTCGCGCAGGATCTCCAGCTGTAGCCGGCGCTGCTCCAGTTGCTCCCTCTTGGCCAGCTGCATCTCCCGCTCCCTCAGCAGGGCCTCCTGCTTGGCCTTCATGTCATTCAGGGTCACCAGGCCCACCGTGCTGGACTTCAGCTCGGCCTCCACGGCGTCGTAGTGGGCCGAGAACTTCTTGTCCACTTTGGACTTCATGATGGTCTCCTCGGCGATGCGCTGCTTCAGCACCTCCATCTGCTCCTTCTGCTTCTCGCGCTTCTTGATCAGGTGCATGGCTCGGCCAGCCTCCCGCATGGTGCCCTTGTACTGCGCCATGCCTGCAGTTCAGCGCAAGGCGTTTGGCCCGCCCAGTCCCTGTTTCTGGTAGCCTTCCGGGGTCTGGTGTCAATTCACAGATTCTGCAGCTAGGAACAAACAACAACGAATCAAATCAGAGCAGCATCTTCGTTAATGGTCTACACCAGAGCCCTACAATGGAGCTTCCTCTGTCTCCAGGGTGACCCAAGGTGGTACCTACCAACCACAGAAGGGCCTTCAGTTCTTGAAATGCAACTAGTGTCACCAAAGGAGCAATTTTACTTCAAACTGAGATAGCCTTGCGTGACTACTGGGTCAGTACAGGGTGGGTTTTGAGGGGCTTGCATGGAGAGCACAGAGCAAACCACATGCCGCCCCACTATCTCTGCTCAAGCACAGCCATGCGAGAGCAGAGCAATGAGAGAGCCTGGGCCTGGGTTCCTGAGTACTAGCCACAGAAAACTGGGGTCAAGATGGAAAACTGTGTTTCCTGATGAGGGGGTGCCTTGCAAGATAGTACCTGCTCTTGTTGGACCCCCACTCCTGCAGGACAGAAGCAAGGAAAGAAAGAGAGTCCTTGGAAGCTTTCCCTACATGCACCTGGAGGGGAATGATGCTAGCTTAAGTTCTCATTAATGCTATGGTCTTGGCAGGCCCTAGGAGCCTAGGAAGGTCTAGGAGCTTTCATCCCTAGCACAAGTCTGAGGAATGATGTCTGCATGGAGTTTCAGTGGAGCTCACTTTGTGTTGGTGCTAAAGTACATAGAAGCCAAGGAATACTGAGCTCTCCTTCTCTTGCTGTGAGAAACACATCGGGGGAACTGCATGTAGCCAAGTACAAAGTGCCTTCTCTGCTTCATCCAAAGAGAGAGAGGTCTCCTAATTAAATTGGACTCAACTTGAATTGACCAATTTCTACTAGTACCTCCTTACCCTTCTGTAGTTCCGTCTTTACTCGGTGGACTCTCATTCCTATGAACAATTGACATCCTCTTATCTAACTCTTCCCAGACCCCAAACTGGTCCTTCATGCCCTCTCGAACATAGAGCGTCAGCAAAGTCATAGGACGTCATCCTTCCTTAGCCGTATGGGAGTAGACTTGAAGCCTAAGTTTCCCCTGAGGACACCAATTCCCCCCATAGCTCCCAAACAATGTTTTGCTCCGACATTCTGTATCATTCCAAAAGTCTAAATGTGAGACATGTTTCCTCACCATTTCAATAGCATCTTTATTTTCTTTGATATTGCAAGCTGCTTTGAAGCTCACACTGCTCCCTGGCCTGTTTGAATTCCTTGTCCTACTAAGTCCTTGGAGGTCGCTGACACATGGCTCAGTTGCTGCCCTCTGCCATCCTAGCCCTTTGATATTCTGGGTGTCATCAGCACGACCCACCCAGGACCTTCACCTCCTCACTTCCACTAGCATCTCCCTTTGTCCATGTCACTCTCCTATCCACAATGGTGATGGCTCACACCACAGCCAATAGATACTTCATCTTAACTTTCCTGCGTCATTCCTTTGCATTCATATTCTCTAGTTCTCCTGATTCCATCTGTCCTCTTTTAGCCTAGACCTCCACACCCAAAGGACCCATGGCCATTATCACTGCACCCTCCTATACAGCCATGCTTCCTGCCTGCCAAGGATCAAACCTTTTCCTGAGGCACCCACATCTCTTGCTTGCTGAAATTCTCATCTAAGAAACCCCTAATCCTGGCTAAACCTAGAGTATCTCTCAACCCTTAAATTCAGGTAGTTGACTGATGAAGAAAATGCTACGGGCCAGCCTCACTTTAAATTCATGACTTTAGCCTAGTAGTGATGGTGCACGCTTTTAATCCCAGCACTTGGGCGGCAGAGGCAGGCGGATTTCTGAGTTCGAGGCCAGCCTGGTCTACAGAGTGAGTTCCAGGACAGCCAGGGCTATACAGAGAAACCCTGTCTCAAAAAACCAAAAATAAAATAAAATAAAATAAAATAAAATAAAATAAACTCATGACTTCAGGTCTCTGTGAGGGCTCAAAACCACCTAGAAATTCTGCCACTCCAACCCAGTGTGTCTACTGTACCATTCTCTAAGACAGAGATCTCATTTCTTTGTCCTCTCCACTCAACTCCTGTCGTGGCCTGGTGGCTGAGGATCCTTCACTGCCACACCCCTCAGTTCTTCTAGCTATTGTTTGATACTGAATCCTAACACCTTGCAGAGAGATTGTGCTTGCTTTATTAGACCACTGTAACACAGCACTTTCCCTAAACATTTTTTTCTGGGAAGGAAGTTTCTAAACTCGAATTCACTATGGGATACAGGTGTCTTAGGCTAAGAAGCCTTTAATCTGCTCAAGGGGCACACGTATGAAGGGCAGAGGGAGACAAAGCTCCATCCTGCCTCTAAGGTGTTGTGCCTTTGCTGCCTTCAGGAGCACAATGCATCACTGAAACACAGCTTGTACGTTTCACTAAACACAACAGCAAGACATGACAGAAAACAAGGGAAGAGGTTAGACACCTATTTACATCTGACTGTGTGAAGTAGACACCAGGAGACCAGCAATTTATAATCCTCTTGAGGCCGGCACCTGCTGACCTGTGCCTGCTCCCATGAGCACCCTCCACCTCACCCCAGCCCCTGCCCCTGTCTCCCAACCTTAACCCTAAGGTCCAAGTCACAAGCTGAATCTCAAGGCCCCCTTGGGGGTTGTCTCACATCCACGTCATAGTTTTATTCCTAGAAATGTAAATGTTTTAAACAGGTCAGGAATGGTCACTTTAACTTTCAGCTGAAGCAAAGAATGGCAGTGTTATTTTTTATAAGGAAACAGGTAGACCTTGCCCATCATTCAGTATCTCCTTTCCAAACAGGTAGACCTTGCCCATCATTCAGTATCTCCTTTCCATTCTGCAGCCCCTTTCCAGTTTCCCATGGCACGTGAAACTGCTCCAAGTCAGAGGAAGGATGAGCTTACTCTCTGCCCTTGCTAAAACATGCCTGTGAAGCAACTGACCCTCTGCCAGTCCCCTCTTCATTTTCCATATTATCACTGGTGAGGACTATTGGGGACTTAATACCACCATTGTGGTCTTGCTTTGCCAAATGGAAAGCAGATAGTTTCTGTTCCGGGCAAGGGACAACATAAGAATGAATGATTGCCTACAAACTTTTATCTTCTCCCATCTTGGAGCATTAGTGCTTCCCTGGGTCTTTGCTCTGGACCCAGGGAAAACCACACTCCATACAGCCAATGCTAAGGCCTAGTAGAGAGCATTCTGAGAATCAGAGCAATTGATGCACTTAGAAACTGCAGAGTTGGAGGCAGGAAATCCTGTTCCTGGGGTTACTTTCTCCAGGATGGCAGCTGTGGAGGTCACAATGAGATGGGAATCTACTCTGAAATACCAGAGTATTGAAGTGGATGGAGAAGGATAGCCCAGTCCACTCAGGAAATTAAATTCCAAGATATTAAGATGCTTTAGAAAATGTGTGAATCTAGCTTTGACCTGGTGAGCAAGAAGGCCAACCCTCCTGGGGAACCAGCTCTATAAAGAAAAGCAGGATTTACATTGCTAATGTGTTCACTGGGTTACTTCCTTCCGGTGTCCTCGTTCATATCAGTGGGGATAAATGTGCTAACTGACCCCATGTGAACTTATTCCTCATACTTTCAGTCATGTGACAGAACACTCCCTCAACCTTCCTGAGCACCTCTGATTGCCTGCGCAAGGAACCACTGCCCTGGAGCATCCCAGAGCTTTGGCAACACGTAGTCCTACCCTAAGCTTCATGGAAAACAAGACAGGTTAATAATTTTCCCAGCTATCATGACCCTCTAGGGATCCGCCAGCCTCAGAGGAGTTTTGATATCATCTGTGGTTACCATTTGGTTCATTGCTCTGAGGTTTTATTGTCTAAACAGGCTATGAACATGGATGACACTACCACAGAGACAGGATCGTTTTGCAATATGTACATAGAACAAGAAATCCAGAAACTTCTAATTCCTAGGACAGATTTCTTAGCTCCACCATCCTGACCACTTTGATCTTTCTTCATACTTGTATTTTCCATCAGAAACTCCACTATTTTGTGGTAGTAAACTAAGAGCTGTAAGGAACAACTTGCTGCCCTTCATTCTTGCTGCTTGTCACTTTGATTCGGGACTATGTAATGAAAAGACATTACTTGCTGTTTACAATTTATCTCTGGTTATAATTGGAGATGTGCCATTATCTAAGGTTATTCCCCCAACTAAGTTTTACACATATATACAACGCAAGCCACTCTTTTTTGATGTTTAGTAATGGAAGTTTTCACAATGCCCATGTGCCTGGAATTTTTGGCAAATTGTGGTCATCTTCGTTTCAGAAGCACCTGTGGTGACACACCTTCAGTCAACAGACAAATCCTGTGAGCTGCTTTCCAGATTATCGCTTGCAAAGTGCTGCCTGAGGGCAGGGAGTTTGGACCAGCCTTGGAGGTGGCTCCAGTGCTGCTGAGGTTCAAGCAGGCACACACAGTTGAAACTGATCCGAAAGCGACTCTCCATTCCACACCCTGACCACCACACCCTGGTTGCAGTGCCACATTCTGCAGTGCTAATCAGTTATTCAAGTGGAACTCTCGGCTCCAGACCTCCTGCCTTCCTGTCTCAGTGTGGTAGCTGAAAGTTCAGTCTTCAAGGGAATAGGAGGAAGGAACGAAGGAAGGAGGGAGGGAGAGAGGGAGGGAAGGAATAAAGTGAGGGAGTTTTGTTGACTGTAGAGCTCCTAGGTGAGATCTTGCCGAAGCTCTGTTGTAAACAGAGCAAGATGTTGACAACATCTTTTTTAAAAAGTTAAAGATAGTGAAAGGCAGGGGAGATTGCTCAGCAGGTGAAAATCCGATGACCCAAGTTTGTATTCTTATGTAAAAAAGCCAGTTGGAAGGGCACAGGTCTTTAACCCAGCATCCCTGCAGTGAGAAGGGAAGCTGATTCAGCCCTGTTCCTCACTGATGGGGAGGCCAGCTCATCTGAAGCTTGCAGCACACACAGCTGCAGAAACAAGAGGAGTCTGACTCAAGGTTAGCCCCAAGACTGTCCTAGGACCTCCACGTGAGTGTTGTGGCAAGCACATGGGATCCCTCACCCACCCAAACACATACACACACACACACACACACACACACACACACACACACAAGTGCAGTTTTTTTTTTTTTTAAATTGGACTAAAATGACCTCTTTCTGGTGTGCAGTGCAATGGATTTGCCATGTGCACAATCAGCCACAGCCATTCTCTCTTCTCCTGGGTTTTGCCTTTCAGTTTCAATTAAAGGCACCCAGGAGCTGGACAGATAGCTCAGTGGTTAAGAACACTTAATGCTTTTGCAAAGGACCTGGTCTCCATTCTCAGCACCTACATAGCAGCTCATCGCCATCTTTAACTCTAGTTCCGGGGGAGCCAACACCCTCTTCTGGCCTCTGCAGGCACTTGCATATATGTGGTACACAGATAAAAACATAGGTAAAGCCCTCATATATATAAAATTTATTTAATAAAAAAAGTTACATGGATTCAACAGTAGCCCAGAAAATATGAAATAGAAATTTCTAGAAATTGACAATTCCTAATTTTTTAACTGCATGGTGTTTTATCATTCTGCTTCAGAGTTTTGAGACTTCCTATTGTAGTCTGAGTATAATCCCTTTATGTGACAAATGACCTACAAGGAATTCTAACTTTTCTTTCAGGCTTGTAGGTATCCTTTGTAGAGAGAAAAGTTTTAATCTTAATGAAGTCCAATTTACCAGTTGTCAAAGTGTGGATCATGCTTTTGGTATTTAAGCCAAGGTTTAAATTTAAAACAATTGGTTTCTTAATGATTTCATCTAAAAGTTTTATAGTTCCCCATTTAGATTTATGGTTTGCTTCAAGTTATTTTAGAGTTGTTTTGAAATGCCCATCTAAATGCTGAACACTTCCTTTAACATTGGCAATATTTTCAAAAGATTTATTTATTTACTTAATATCTGTGAGTGCTCTATCTGCATGTACAGCTGCACACCAAAAGACGGCATCAGAACTCATTCTAGATAGTTATGAGCCACCAGGTAGGTACTGGGAATTGAACTCAGAACCTCTGGAAGGTGCTTTTAACCACTGAGCCATCTCTCCAGCCCCAAACTGGCAGTTTTAAGTAACCAGTCTGCCACCACAATCAACGTTTCCTCCCTTCCTCCCTCTCTCCCCTCCTTTCTTCTTTCCCCATTTTTTTTTCTTTCTGCCTCCTGCTTTTCTCCCCCTTTCACAAAATCCCAGGGATCAAACCCAGGCCATTACCCAAGGAACGAAATCTCTATACCACTAATCTACCACTCCAGTTCTGTCCGTGTGCTATGAATGTATAGTGCCAACAGACGAACCCGGTAGAATATTGATGGTGATCTCAGAGACCACGGATGACAAATGAGCAGTATCAGCCAGGATGCTTGCCCCTGTCCATGGTACATGCTGAGACATACATACAACATTGATGTCAATGGGATTGACCCCAAGCTCCCCAAATACTTCCCTAAGACAAGCAGAGGTGCCCACCCTGACACAGGACTCATAAGATGTAGGAGCTTCAGAGCTTGCTGAAAGAGAGCTGTGCCTTACTGCACAGCATTGTAACACGAATCAACTAGAATTTCTGCCAAGCCGAAGGATTCTCTATAATCGCCCATGGGTTAGGTAGGACTGGGCCTTTGTGCCTTAAGTGATCACATGCCTTGTCCTCCCTGGCAGGACTGTGATGCTAAGGATCCTGAAATTCTAGACAGGTGACATGCAGAAGTGCTCTGGGTTTAATATAAAATGCTCCCACAGACCTGTCTATTGAACGTTTGGTTTCCAGATAGTGATAGACACATTAGTAGCCGACCTGGAGGAAGTGGGATAACTGGGGTTGGTTCCTTAGTAGGTATGTTATATCCACCCCCTCCTGTTTTGCTCTGCTTCCTGGCCGGCCATGAAGGCCATAGCTTTCTACTGCCACATGCTCCCAGTGCCATGACGTCCTTTCCCAAGCAAGTGGGGCCAAGCGACCATGGACTGAATTGGAAACTGTGAACTGAAAGAAATTCTTTCACCCTTCATGGCTGCTGCTGGGTCACAGTGGTGAGAAGTCAAGGAACAGATGTTTCTTAACATTTTGTAATCCTGAAATTATCCCTAGGACCAACAACCACAGCCACCATATTCTCAGGGTTTGCATCCAAGAATTGACTGCATTTTGAATGTTGCCAGAGGGCTTTTGGCAAAGTGCACATTTTTTTTGGGGGGGGGGGGCAGGATTCAATAATTTCTTTGTACAATAGTTTCCCAAACCAAGGATCTATTTGGCAAGACTGTAGGGTGACTTGATAAGGACAGTGAGTTAACGTTCCATCCCAGAATGACTGGCGTCGTAAATTACTTCAAAGGAAGAAAGATTTATTGAGCCACAGGTTTAGAGGTCTGTCCATTGAGGCAGGGAAGTTAAGGTGAGGCTGAACAGCTCCCACTAGGGTGGTAAAGAAGCACAAAGGCCTGCCCTGTGACCAGTCTTTCTGCTCTACTCTTTTTAATTCCCTCTAGGTTCTCCAGCCTATGGATCAGGACAGTTCCCCTTCAGACATACCTTGATCCTCTCTGGGAAATGTCCTCATAGACACACCCTGAGGTAGGCTTTATAATCTCCCAGGTGCTTCTCAATTCAGTCACGTTGACAATCATTCATCCACCACAGATGAGTAGGGATTATTCATCATGGACAGGTGGGTTTTTGACAGGTTACCCAGCCTATTTCTACTGCAGCCCTTGTGTTTTTTCCTGCTCTAGGTCCTAAATGATTTTTACAGCTTGCACAATAAACACTGTACCATTTGACTGCATGATTCTGAGATACTGTTGATATCAGCAACTCTAGGTGTCAGGGTAAAGATATTCCCTGACACATTTTCGTTTTCAGTTCCCCATTTAGAACCAATGCATCAAAGTTCACTCTCCACAAGTCACCAAAGCTCTGAACTTCTGCACCTGGCAATTAGAGTTAAATGTGACAGAGTGGAAGTCATGCTGCCTGAGGTCTTAGGCCCCTGGTGTCCATGCTGGGTTCTTAAACCGACAGTAAAGCACACTTACTGTTTAAGGAAGTCACATGACTATTTTAAGCCCCAGGGCTGTTTTGTTTGTTTTCCATTTGAACACTTGCAAGCTGAGACTTTCTGGCCCCTTTGGACAGGGTTAGGATTCAGCCAAGAGTATGTTTTCACAAATCAAATGTTAAGTTCACCACAAGAAATGGATAGACAGCCCGGCAGTGGTGGCACACAGCCAGGGCTACACAGAGAAACCAAGTCTCGAAAAAAAACTAACTAACTAACTAACTAACTAAATAAATAAATAAATAAAAAGAAGTGGATAGACAGCCCATGGCCTTTTAGTGTTTCACTGTCATCCTGGTGAGGGGGTGAAAAGATCAGCTCAGGAACTTTGGGAAGGTCATGGAACACTTGCCCCTCTGGAAGAGAGAGGCTAATTAACATTCCTCGGACCACAGGATGGGAACCGACCTGCAGGTGGGGACACATTCTGCAGGGCAGACCTTTGCCCACCTTCAGGCAAGGGAAGTCCTTGCCACCTCATTCCTTAAAGACCAGTCAGTTTAAAAAGTCACACTGTTCTGCCAATCACATTGTGCCCAATGGCTGCTGCTCTGAAAACTATAAAAGCTCACTGAACGAGCTGTGCAGGGTTGCCGCCTCTCCTTCAGGTCTGGGACGACACCAGTGCACTGGAACAATAAATTTCTCTTGCTTTTTGTATCGATTCCGGCTCCACATGATTCACTCAGGGGGTCCCCGATAAGCTAAGGCTCAACGGAGTCTTACAGGGGCTTATTATCAAACTCCAGTTTGTGGGGAAGGAGATGCAACTTTATCTAAAGGAGAGCTTATAAGATCAATGCCAATTAGATTTTTATCTACTCACAAGACTGCTAACATGTTATCAACTCAGTCCAAAGGCAAATCCACAGAACTCAGAGGGCAGGAACAGACATGGAATTCCTGGGTTAGCAATGGAGGAGAGGAAGAGGTCACTGGACCTCACAGATAAAGCCTGCTGAAGCCCTAGGGAGCACTGCTCAGACCTTCCAAGGAGCCAGTTCTGAGCAACTTTGGCAGGAACTTGTATATGTAGACTGACCCAAGAAACCTGTCAGGGACAGAGTGTCCCTGTTGTCCCTGAGAATTTGACCTTATCTGAGTAACAGTCTATTCTCGGAGGAACCATGGAGTGTTCTCGGAAAAACCATAAAATGTTTTGTCAACGCTTCCGCTCCGGCCAGGTGTGAAGCCAGGTGTACACCCCCCCCCCCGCCCCACTTCCTCTTAACGCTTCCTTGCTCTGCAAGTATAATTGCCCTGCCCTTCTGAAGTAAAGTGAGGCTTTGACAACCGTTTTTGCTTGGCCTCGTTCCTCTCTCTCGCCCGTTTCTCTTTCAGGCTCCGTCCCCTTCGGACCCTGGTTAATTACTCGCCCTTCAGGCTGGGGCAGAAACCATATATCTAAGTACCAGGAAGTCCCCGTGAAGCTTCTCCATGCCTGATGATAGACACTTTCCTGAGCTTTCTGGAAAGTGGGAGTTTTCCCTTTCCCACCTCTATACTTCTGTACTTCTTTCTCTTCCTTTCCCAAATTTGATAATACCCAGTACAGATTTCCTAGTTTGGACTTCTCTCTGATGCATACTCATTTAATTCTCAATAATAAAATAAAACTATTTTGGCAGCTTTGTAAAATGATCTCTGAGTGATCTTCCTCCGTGTTAGCATACATTTTAATGCAAATGGGATTATTCTATACATTGATAATCTCCAGCAACATACCTGTTTTTATCATAAACCTCAAGGGTCTACCTGAGGTTTGAAAATGGCCTCAACATACTTTATTATTATCTTGCTGTTGACTTTTTAAACTCTATGCTAATCATTATAATACATCTCTGAGATAATCTTCGGGTTCCTGGTGCTTAATATACATTAGTCATCATTATAGGTAACTATTTTAAATGTAATGGCCCTGACTTCAATCTTAAATCTAGCATCTTGTCATATGTCGCTTAAGTTTTGTAATCATACATGTTACTGGCTACCACCCGACATTTTCTTTTATGATGCTGGTGATGGGAACCTTGGCCTCATACATGCTGGGCAAGCATTCTACCACTGAGTGACAGCCTGGAACCTTACCTATAATAAACAAATCTCAATAATATAGCAGCTTTGTTCTTTTCTTATTGATTTACAAGAACTCTGTACATAGGGAACACTAACCTTTAATTTGTCATATAAGCTTCCGCTGTTTTAGTTTGTTATTTATATCTTTCCTTATACTGGGAATTTTTACAATATAACAAGTTTTATGGTTTTTTGTGTGTATGTCTAACTAACAGTCTTTTCTTAGATGGCTTGTGAATTTTATATGTAAGTGTTTTTCTATTTTCAATCACTTTTTTCTTCACATACGTATTCTAGATGGGATTGGTTTCTGAACATGCTATGAATGAAGGATCTAGGTTTTTTGTTTTTCCTAAAAGAAGATAGTAAATCAAAACAAGTATTTAGAATATTATCTCAGCCTGTTCCATGCCCATCACTATTCTTGCTAACAATGAGTAATAGCAAAATTAGAAGACAGGAATGATCTATAGGCCTGTAACTTATAAAGTCTATTTGCATCTAGCAGCTGAGAACCTTTCTACAAACAGACAGGAGGAATCTGCCACAAACTGGCTTAAATAAATAAATAAATAAATAAATAAATAAATAATGGTACACTTGTCAGAAGCTGTGTGAGGCCATGTAGACTATTCAGGAGCTTGATTAGGAAGTTCAGTACTCTCTTTCCTTTCCATTTCACCTTAGGTTGGCACTTATTAGCCATAAGAGAAGTCTAGCCATTTCTAGAGGCTATATTCTGTCTCCTTTGATTCCTTAAGAATTTGGCCCCAGATCTCCCTATTGGTTTTGCCTTGCTTTGCCTACTCATTGTGGTCAGGATGATAGCTAAAAAAAAAAAAAAAAAAAAAAAAAAAAAAAAAAAAAAAAAAAAAAACCCAAAAAAACTGTCCCTTCAGGTAGTAAGTCAATCCGGGTCTGCCCTCAAGCTGGGCAGGTGGAATTAAAAGCATAGCATACAGGAAAGGAAAGAATTTGATCAACCATATTACAGGCAAGATGGAACTGGAGCCCTTTATTTCCTCTGAGGATAAGATCACAAAAGTATTACCTTATAAAGGGACAATCACATCATAGTGTCAATAGACTGTATTTCGATCAGTCAACTTTCCATTATCATAACAACATGCATGAGATGATTAGCTTATATGGGGAGAGAGATTACTTTGGCTCGTATTTCTGAGAGTTTCAACTTATGGTCAATTGATCTCACTGTTTGGGGGCTGTAATGAAGCAGTATGTCATAGCAGAGGAAGCTGCTGACTTAGGACAACCAGAAAGCAGAGAGAAAGAGGAAACATTTATCCTAAGGCCCCCTAGTCTCTGTGGCTGATAGTCACTCTGGATACTAACAGTTCTGTATGTGGAGTTTACTGCCTCTGCATTGGAATAGTCAGAGATAGAGTACAGACCCCCTCAGGAACTCAGCATGAAGATGCTTGGCTATAACCCATCTACTGTTGCAGTGGCAGAAAAGAGGGGTTCAGAGCAATTTAACAGGGGCATGTGAAGTACTCAGTACGTGTTCAGTACTATAAGCTAACAGTATCAGACCTGAGTTAAGGAGGTGAGGCTCTCATATAATGGTTAATCTTGTCAACCAACAGGATTTGGAATCATAGGAGACACAGCTCTGGGCATGTCTGTGGGAGTATTTTTCAGAAAGATTTAACTGAGAAAAGAAAAACCATCCCGAACATGGCATTACCATGCCCATGGGCTTGAGTTCCAGACTGAGTAGAAAGGAGAAATAGGGAAGGACAGGCAGATGAACATAGTCCTTATCTTGCTTAGCTTTCTGACTGCAGAAGCAACATGAGCCTGTGCTTCCACCAGCTTGCGGTCATGATTAAATGTGAGTCAAACAGTTAGTCAAAATAAACCCTTTCCCCCTCCTTAGGTTGCTTTTGACCCAGCTGTGAAAAGCAACCATTATAGCCCACCAGCCCCGATTTCTATTTTCCTAGTTCATATTTGATAGCCCTTTAAGGCATCTTCCACATTTCCTCTAGTTTAGCTACTCTGGTAAGCATTCCTAAATTACAATAAAAATGTTGATATTATGTCACTGATAGGGTTCATTAGTCTCCTCTGCTTGCAAGATAATGGACAAATTCCTTTCCTTTAACATTCAACTTCCTTCACAATTGGTTTTACTAGAGTTTAAAGAGCTGTACTTCCCACATCTGCCCCAGCTGGATTCAAGCCAGTCCCCTCACCTTTTGATGTATGAGCCAAGACTCTTCCTTCTGGTGCTTTTGCGGATATTGTTTGTTCTAACTGACATGGAAAATATGCAAAACATTGACCAACTGCTGGGGTAGGCTCTAACCAATCAGGACAGAGATTGGGCCAATCAGGTGGTGGTCATGTATAACTGCCGACTTGGACTGACTGATTGTTGTAACCCTGCTGCCAGAGTCTAATCTGCTGACACCTGACATCTAATCCTTCCATGAAGCTTTCCTGGACTTCCATTGCTCAGTTGGGCCTTTGGTTATTAGAGATTAATTTGCTGTGTGTGGTTTTTAACTAAAGAGTTTATGTGATGCATTAGTCTAAAATACGGACACTCTCTTGACAGCCTAATTTTATTACCTTTTCATATGATAACTCCTTAGTGATCTTATCTACAGAGGAAACAGAAAGCACTGACTCCATCTTGCCTGGAGTATGGTATGGGTGATCAGAATAACGTTTATGTTTTAGAAAAACTTTTTTAGTTTCAAAATTTTCTAAGGATATAAAATGATAGAACTTTATTTCTCAATAAATCAATAGAAAAGAAGAGAAAATATTTCAGAGCTCACACCTTCATAGTGGATGGTTCTTTGTTGTCTTAGAACTATTAAATATGGGGAAACCCTACATAAGCCCTTCACAGGGGGAGGAAACATAGTAATTTCTTTCATGTGTGAGCTGTATAATTTCAAGGGATTTCACATTTCTATGAAATGTTCTTCTTTGTTTGCTGCTTTTTTTTTTTTTGAGACAGAGTCTTCCTCTGCAGCCCAGGCTAGCCTCTGCAGCCCAGGCTAGCCTCTAACCTCCAATCTTCCTGCCTCAGCTTCCTGCTGGGAATGGATATGCCACACCATGCCTCAATTCTTTAAGGTGCTCTTTAAATAGCTGTTGGATATATTCCTGGAAGCCACCCAATACCACAATAACTAACAACACTTTCATCTGTGTGGTGATTTAAAAACTTGCCACTCCTATGGAGGGGTCTTGCCCTTGAATCTCTTAGTTTCTGCCCCTTGAGTCTGCTTGGTGAGCTGGTTGTATCCACAGAGAAGGCTTACTAATTGCCGTGTTCTTTCCTGGGCTATTTCTCTTCGCAGTCTGCTGTAAAAGGTCCAGCTCCAGCAGCGATGTCCTACACTGCCATCAGTGCACTGACAAAGAGCCAGGCATACGCATGTTTGCCTCCATTCGATCAAGCTCCTGGTGGTTGTTAGGCGTCCATCCGGTAAGGCATTATTTTGGGAGAAGCAGTTGTATTTTCCTTTTTCTGGGTGATGAGATTAAAACTAAGCGGATTTAAGGGTGGGGCATTTGTGGGCAATCCTAGCCTGGGTTCTTCTCCATGTGGTATGGAACGGCATGGCCTCTTTGCTGTAGCAGCCCTTGCTGCAATGTCTGCTATTGGTTGATAAGTCATGATACTCAGGCTGAGCAAGTTGCCCTACGGGGAAAGTAAGGGAAATCCATGGGAGAAATCCTGGTAGGACTCTCTTCCTTTATGTCTTATGGGCTGATATATTTCCTTAATGAATGTGGCCCATCAAGGGAGTAAATGAAGAGACTGCCCTAGAATGGCTGATCGACCAGAGAATATACTGAAGTCCCTGAAAGCTCCATGGGTACGGAACAGGATTGTAAGGACGTCTGGCAGAAATTTCACTGCTCCCGCTGGGCGTGATAAGACATACCATTGAGGCTCAGCTGTCTGCTCAGAGAGAACTTACCCAGATTAGAAAGAATGATAATTTAAAACTAAAATGCAGATGCCAACCTTCACCTTAGCCACCAAATTGCCAAGCAACTCGGAGGAAAGGGGGTGGGCGGGTGGGTGGGTGGTGTTTAACTGACTTACAAAAGGGAGTGAGAAAAGATGAGAACAGGCTTGCCATTTCTTATTGCTTGGGGAAGCCCACAAGGGAAAGAGGGTTCAGATTAGAGCTGCACAAAATGGTTCCTCCTTGGATCCAAAAAGCTTGGACCACATATGAAGAACCAGGCTGTGAGAGGGGAGGAAACGAGGTGGGGAAGACGGCGAGGAAACCAGCACATGGGTGAGGAAGTGTTTGATGCACAGTCCACTGAGTCAGGCGGGGCCGTCTTCTCCAGAGACTTGAGATGGTAATTAATTCAGCAAGGACCTCAGGGCGGGGCTTTTGTGATTCTGTGGTCTCCTCTCTCTGCAGAAGAGTTTTATTTATATTATAGTAACCTCTGACCCTCACAGTTAGGAAAGCATCTGTACGATGTGTAAGCACGCTGGAAGGAGCAAGACAGGAAATCAGCTCACACAGGAAGGTGCAGGATCTGAGCACAGCCATGTTAACATCGCTGTTCACATCCATCCCAGGAAGTTTCTGGAGGCCGCCTTACACCGTCCTGCGCCTATGAGATGAACAGAGATGCTACTGCTTCGGGTGTTCCGAAGGTATCAGTGTGCTTTTCAGACCCTTCTTTGCTCAAGTTGCTTGTTTGTATAGGTCGATTTAAAAAAGAGGCTCCCGGGCTGGAGAGACAGCTCAGCGGTTAAGAGCCCTGACCGCTCTTCCAGAGGTCCTGAGTTCAATTCCCAGCAACGACAGGGTGCCACCATCTGTAATGATATCCAGTGCCCTCTTCTGGTGTGTCTGAAGAGAGTGACACGGTACTCACATACATAAAATACATAAATCTCAAGCCTTCCGCTCTGGGAAGGATCAGGGCCGAAGCAAGCAGGGCCGGAGGGCGGGGGCGGCGGGGGGGGGGGGGGG
>JADRCD010053878.1:0-13070 GCA_019843815.1 Montemys delectorum | reverse complement strand
TGTGTGTGTGTGTGTGTGTGTGTGTGTGTGTGTGTGTGTATGTGTGTGCGTGTGTGAGTGTGTATGTGTATTTTCCCCAAATTAAAAACTGTTCTCAAATTATACTCTCATCATTGTCAGGAATAAGGTTGATGATGTTGACTTCATTTCGGTTTCTAAAGCAGTGTGGTCTACAACAGAGGATAGGGTGCTCATTGAGGTACCAAACTGAGTCAGGTGGTCAGTAACTTGATAGAACTGTCCAGAAATCACTGGGAACTAGAATACAAAAGGGAAGGAAATTCCATTAGCAAGTTGCTGGAGGTAAATGATTTAGCACGTTGCTCGAAGATGTGGGGGTCTCTAAGCGCTGACTCCAGGGAGGCGCACACTCATCATTCTGAGGCTGATGTCATTGTCAGTTATGTACCTATTGTCTTCTTACAAAACTATGAGGTGGAATTTTGGCTAGGGAAAATTCACGTTGTCAGTTCACAGTTTCTTTTCTTTCCTGTTGGAGTTACACTTTGTCCTGCATGATTCATAAGTCCATACCCTGGGTCTCCTGAGATTGGCTTTGACAAACAGCTATAGTAAGCATGAAAATAGTTCTCAGGTGGTTTAACCTATAACTGGAGGTAAAAATTTGGAGCTACAAATATTTCAGATCTTGTGGCTCATTCTTTCCTTAATGGAATGTCAGAGTCATTTTCTCTAATGGAAAAAATCCTTTAGTTTAGGAATACTTAACACACATTTTGTCCCTGAAGAATTTTCTGGTATAACTTTAATATCCTTGAGAACATTGATAGAATTTCTAAAAATCTAATGTCATTTTTTCCAATCAATTTGTATAACATATTAATATCTGACAGGTTTATTCTCCAGTCCTTTCGGAATACTTGAGAGAACCTCAGAATTTTCCAAATAGTTTCATTAGCTAAACAAGCATTCAAAAATCACCTAAAAGTAATTCTAAAAATTAACCTTTTGAATTTGGAGGACTTCAGATTCATCTTACATGTACTTGAACATGGCCATCTGAACTTCTATTAAACTTTAAGAAGAAAAAAAACAAGGAAGGAATGGCATGTCTGGGTTTGTTTCCAAAGATAATGTTTTCAACTTCATAAGACTCTGTAATATAAAATCCTACAAAACTACAAATACAAGAAGAAAGATAAGGAAAACATCATTGTGTTCCAATGAATGTCATTCAGAGTCTTCTCCAAAGCTCTGTATGTGCACTGCCTTGACATTCAGTGATGATTTCAGAAATGAGGAGCAAGACTGAGAGGACTGGGAGGAGTAGAAGACCACTGAGCATCGTGAGCCTCCTTTAGTAGACTCTATCTGTGTTTATTACTCAGAAATGTATTCTTTCATGTAAAGCCATAACATAGTGACACGCTGCATAAAGTAACCCAAAGCTAAAAGGTATTTAAAGTGTGCACAGTACCCACAGTCAATCCATATAATCCAGGGAAGGAGACGGCTGCTTCTGCAATGGACAGTAACAGGTGTTGTCCTGGAATAGCCCCTCTGATCTCAAGAAAACAACAGACCCAAAAATTCCCAGGAATTAGTGCTATGGTCAAAGCCTAATTTTAAATATGTATAAAAATACAATTTCCTTAGGTGGAGTCAGGGAACACACACACACACACACACACACACACACACACACACACACTTCCTAGCAGTGTGTCTCAGCTATGCAAATGATTTTTTTCTCTCTGAAATAGTAAATCCAGAGCAATGTGAGTGCTGGTAAAAGCAGAAAGTTACATGTCAACTTCAATTCCATGACAGCTCTCTAAAACACTAATGTATAGAAAAAGAAGTGAACTGCAGGGTGAACATGGGTACAAGTTTAGCAGTGTTACCATTTGTGTAATAGTTTATATTTTTCCCCTTCAGGACAGTGGATACTGTATTTTCTGTCAATAAAGGTGCATGAGAAAACACAAAAAAATAGCAAAACCAAAGTCTCATGTTGGTTAACCACATTGTTAGGAAGTTTCCAACTTGTTTGAGTCTCAGGTTTTTTCTTTTTGGCTGAGCGGGAAAGAAGTGTTGAGACAAAGTCTCATACATCCACCAAAGTTAGTCTTGAAGTCGCAAACATTCTGCATCCATTCACATACCAGGAACAAGGACATGTAGTGCTATATCCAGCATGGTCTTAGACTCTTATTCATAAAAGGAAAATCCTTTGCATCCCTGACGTTTTGTGAGGAAATGCAAATTATTATTCTCTATTGACTGACCATTATTAGTTCTGGGAATTCATTTTCATCTTGTTTGTTCTCTTCCTCCATTCTTCCCTCTCTGTCTCCTGTCCCTCCTTTCTTCCTTCTTCCCTTCCTTTCTTCTTGTCTGCCTTTCTACTTTCATTTCTTCTTGTATATTAATTCTTCTTAATTATAAATAAATTCTAAAATAAGCAATACGCATGATTTCATTTAAATATCACCAACTTCCTTACTTAGGGTGGAAATTATTTAAATGAGATGATCTAACCATTTCTCTACTACAATTATATTTACCATTCATTCATATATTATTGGTGTCTAATATGGCTGCAGATGAACATTTTATGAAATAGTATCAATAGTCCCTAGCTAAATTTAAAATGACAATCTCCATTCTCATACATTTGTTGAACACCAGACACTGTATCTGCTCATAGAGTATGTAAAGAATACATATAACAGAGTAGGAAGCTGTGCAGATTGATTCTTTGTCAACTTGACACAAAGATCATCTGGGAAGAAGGGCCCTTAAAAGGAAAATGTTTTCATTAGCTTAGCATGTGTATAAAGCTGTGGTGCATTTTCTTGAATAATGATTGATATAGGAGCTCCTGGCCCACGGTGGGCAGTCGCTTACCTGGGCAGATGATTTAGAAAGTATAGGAAAACAACTTGGTAAAGCCATGGGGAGCAAGTATGAATCCCTCTAGGTAACTTCATCCAATTAGAGATAGGCATGCATCCTTAGTTAGTTATTGCCAACATGCATTCAGCCTATGTGTGAACAAGTATATCCTATGCCGTTGGGGCTTGAAAATATGTGGCTTGTTATCTTACCGAAACAATAGCCACTGGCATTCCAGGAAGTCATCTGTCCTTGGGCAAGTGGAACTTACAGATTAGAGGCATTTTTGTTTTATAGATCTCTTAAACACAGTAATCTAAACTTAAAACATAACTTTCGCCCTCACACAAGCCCACACGTGGCAGTCCTCCATGGCATTGGATTTAGTCCATGCCTACAATTTTCTATCTTAAGTTCTTACACTGGCCTCTTTTCATGATAGAAAGTCACTATGAATAGGCCAAATAAACCCTGTTCTCTCCAAGTTGCTTCTGCTCATGTAGTTTATCACATCAATAGAAAGTAAACTAAGACAGACATGCTCACAGAGACTGTCAGATCACGTGGTCAAGAGGTAAGTTGGTGCCCTAGGAAATGTCTCTGGGTTGAATTGTTTCATGGTAGGATATTGAAATACTCCTTTCTCCTCAAACCTGGCCTACAATGGAACTGTTTACTATTTTATTCAATTTTAATTTTGAAAAGATATCTGAAGAAAAAAGAAATATACCATGAGATTATATCAAATGTCATGTAGAAGAAATAATTAACTTCAATGAACTTGTACTGAATTAACAGAGGACAGTGTTCAAATCCCAACCCTAGCACTTGTGAGCCCTGTGACTTTTAGAGGGCACTTATGTTTTTGCTTTTAGTTTTATTACCTGGAAAAAATAATAATAAGATTGCTTAAAGTATATGAGAGTAAAATGAGAAAACAAAATTATTACATGTACTAAATAATAAATATGGAGCTGTTATTAATATTATTATTGTTTGATTTCCACTTGTCTGTCATCTCATTAAAAGGATTATCCTGGATTATTGGCCTAAGTAAATTGTATAGAGAGGAAACTTTCCTACATTTTTTGCTCAACTCCAAACAAATAATTACAAAGCATGCATATCACTGAGCTCCTACATTGTACTTGACACTGTCCTAAACACTTACACATATTCAATTCCTAATCACGGTCACCCCTTTTCAGAGTTTCTGAAAGAATTGCTGTCCTTGAAGTCATCACAGAAGCCAGGGTGAAAACTGAGATAGTAGCTTTGAAGCCAGAGCTCCCTGAGTAGACCATGCTGACAGGTAGAGGGTAAAAAAAAGCCTGGACCACTTCTCATTTTTCTCCCTTATGGATGATTTATCTTCATATTTAATCAGCTAAACTATGTCATTGACTAATGATTTCCTCTAAAGACACACTGTTAAGCTTATTTACAGCTCATAAAACTTTCTCTTATATTTTTGTAGATAACAACTAGGCCAGTTATAAAATGCTTGGGATAAAATGTTTGGTGAAATTGTAGAGATTTGAGAATGGTGGCACAGATCGGAAACAGTGCCTTCTTAACTTCAAAAATCGCAAAGGAAAGGAAGCTGGCCCCTTCACGTTTGTTTCCTTTGACAACAATTTCTGCAGTGATGCAGCTAAGTGGTTTAGAACCCTTCTAACCGAAACCACTCCAAGAACACACCCCTGCTTAGTCCAATGATGGTGTGCAGTTCATCCTGTGTTCTTCTGGGCTTTCTTCTTGTCCCCGGAGACCTGTTTTCACTCTTGCACTGACAATTCCTCTCCATTTGTTTTCGTTTTCCTTTGTTCCACTTAATCAGAAACAAAAGGAAATTTTAGACTGAACCTGTGTTTTTGTTTTTAAAGTTCACTGTGAAAGATTATGCAGTGTTTTTGACTTTTCTCTTTAACTTATTTAAATTTCTATGATGCCAACTTTATTATTTTATTTTATTATTTATTTTATTTAGTAATAACTTTAGTTTCTTTTAGGAGGGATTTTTACAAAGGCAGCTCTTCTGTTTGTTTTGTTTGTTTGTTGTTTAGGGTAGCCTATTGCTTCTTGGTTATCTCTGCTCTGTTTCGTAGAATTAGTGCATTTATCTTATTGATATAAAAACACAATTCTCACTTCACACGTGATAAGAGATAGTTTATTCTGGAAGTAAGTAAGAGGGACCGTGGCTCAGGAACACAAATTTAGGTTTCCCCAAATTCCATGTTCCGACTCAGAAACAGTTTCATGAAGTTTTTAGACTAATAGAACAAAGAGGGTTAGAAATGAAGGCCCTTTTCAAATACAGTGGTGGGTACATCAGGAAGGTTATGATAACATGAAGAGAACTCTTCTATATGCATTCTCAGCCCTTCAATTAGTGGAATTAGGATGTGTAAATTTAATACATTCCTAAAAGTTTTTTATCTACAAGGCAGAAGATGTTTGGTTTAGTGTATCTGTTAGACATGGAGTGTTAGAAACAACACAAGGATTCCTGAAGAATGGCTATTAGAAACTAGAGATAGCCCAAAATAAATATAATTAGTCTCTGGAATGGCAAAATTCTACCTTCTCCACATCACTGAAGGTTGAATCAGTCAATCAATCAACATTTGTAGGCACATCTTCTCTCCAGAGATTCTTTTTCACAGCCTATTTGGTAATCTTTTTATCAATGACTATCTTCTGTTTCCTTGAATAAATAATGTTTAGATAGGTGGCTGATTTTTTTACAATCACTCTTTCCTTGAAAAGAAATTTCAGGGTTTTGTTTTACCTTTTTGTTTTGTTTTGTTTGCAAGTTTATTTTCATTATTTGGTGGGGGTAGGGGTATTTGGGTTGTGTTACAGTGTGCGTGGTGTATGTGCATGTTTGTGCAGAGGTATGTCCCCATGCCTTCCATAGCTATTGATGCCAGAGGTCAATGTCAAGTGTCTACCTCTATCACTGTCATCCTTACAACCTCTCAATGAATCTTAAGCTCACTGATTAGATTCAGCAAGACAAAGTTGCCAATAAGCCACAGATAGCCTGACATCTTCACCCCTACTGCATCTCCTTCAGCTCTGGGGTCACACATGCTGACTTCTTCTTGGGTCCTAAGGATCCAAAGTCAAGTTTCTATGGTTACACAGCAAGCAAGTTACCAGCTGAGTTATCTCCCCCAGTCACTTTATTTATTTATTTATTTTTGGTTATTCATCTTCGAATATGCAGGGATTATCCAGAACCAAATGTTTCTGAAAGATGCTATTCTCAGCTCCACTGTTCAGGACAGCCATAGTGCTCTCATGGATGTACAGATGATAAGGCTTATGTTGCTTTTTAAAATATGTAATTCATGCCAATATGTCTCTGACACCATAGTTTAGAGAATTAACAAGAAGGTTCATCATCAAGTTCCTTGCTAATGCTTGAAATAATAAATGAGCTTAGAATTTCTAATCAAAAACAACACATGGCTACAATATTTCCCTTTCAGTTTGAGACTGGAGGACAGAATGTCTAATCCTAGTCCAATTTCTATATCTCTTGATTTTCTAGTGTCTTCTGCTTTATTAATATGTGCTAATTTTCTCTGAGGCCTCATTATGGTAATAACACCCCACATGTCATATATTTTGACAGATCCCAAAGTAGACATCCAAAGCCTTTCTGCTCTTACTAGTTAGATACAGCATCTTGGTCCATGTTGCTCTTGATTTTCTCACTGATGTTAACTCCTTTCCATGACCTCAAGTGCAAAGGTCTGATTTCATTGGGCTCCTCAGTCTTGTGTCCCACCATCATGATGCATAGATTTTAATCACCCAGCCACCTAATTACTCCCTTTTCCCCTCACTTTCTATTGTCAAATCTCTCCCTATGCTTGTAGTCATTGCGTTATATGCTGTCTGTGTATCTTCTTGCAAAACACGAGAATCCTTTCTGTTTTATCTTTCCTTAGTGATGTGTTTAAATATCATCGAGACCACTGTCTGTTACCCCTTTCTGACTTATAGAATTCTACAGCATGGAACTCTACATTCAATTTCCTAACCTCAGACTCTTGCTAACATAAATAACCTACCAATGAACATCTATTGAGTCTTTTTATTTTTGGTTAAGAACACCTCTGAAATCTGTCCCAGAACTGACATTGGTTGTGATGCTCTGTAAATAATCTGAATTCACAAATGCCCTACCAGACTATACCCCAGAATAGCTGTAGCCATCAGAAGACCCGAAGAATTTAATGAGGGCTTCTGCATCACGGGCCAACCGCTGAATGGTCCTGCTTTTTACATTTTGTTAATGCAGTGAATGAAAGTGATAGTAGTGTTTGGCTTCCCATCTCTCTTTCTCCATGCATTTAGACATCATGTTATTGGTTCCCGTACTTTTAGCAGGGAGGATGTAATGAAAAGTACTGATTGCTTCCATTCACTCAGTTCCCTTTGTCTGTATCTTGATTTTTAATTGACATGCTCTGGTTTTGTTTTTCTTACTGTTGTTATCCATTAGAAAGGACTTCATAACAATCCAATATAAATTTCTTGCTATTTTTACTCAAAATTGCATTTTCTCTTCCAATACTTCCAATCTGTTGACTATGATTTTTCCCCATTAAATCTGTAGTAAATAAAATATATAATATGTTTACTTCTATATTATATATTTTATATTTATATATTTTATTTTTACATGCTTCTATATATAAATGCACTTATATAATATCTATATAAAACCTATGATATGTTCATATTTGTATAATATATTATATAATATTTATATATTACATGTTGTATATTTCATATACATGTATAATATATAATAGATAAAAAATATAAAAATGTATTTTATAAAATATTCTATTTTTGATTTAATTTTTTTTTAGTATTATTTCAAAGGTCCTTTACCATAGTCATCACTAAGATTTTCTCTTTCATTTCTAGTTTTGCCTTTCAAGTAGAATAACCAAGATACTGATCAATCAGGACATACTATTTCAATAAGCAATAGTCTTCAAAGATTATTAGCACTGTGCATCCTTCTTGGTGGTGTGAAAGACCAAGTCAAGCAACTTAACATTCATATTAGAAGGAATATCACTCTATGCCCCATATCACTGGACTCCTAAATGTTCATTGAGGTAGAGAATTTTTATGAAATGTATTTCCCACCCTTTGATACTTATAGTCTTTAATAAGTCCAGAGTAGTTGTTTCCTCTTGCTCACTTAATCTATAAGCATAATATCATCAAGGTAGTAGACCAATGCGATATTTTATGAAAGAGGCAGAATATCAAGATCTTTTCTAAGTTTTAGCACAGGCCTAGAGAATCAGTATACTTTGAGGTAAAACTGTAAAGGTATCTTTCTGGCCTTGCCAATAGAAAACAGATAGATTCTGATGGTCCTTATGAACAACTGTCAAGAAAAAATTGCAAGATCAATAACTGTATATCAAGTACTAGCATATAGAATAATCCATTCAAGAAAACCATTCACATCCCCAAACAGTACCACTAACTGAAGACAACGTATTTTAAAACCTGAGCATATGGGAGATACGTCTCATTCAGTCCCCCACAGTGTGAGATCTGGAGTTATCTAAATGAAATGTTGATTTTGACATCATAGAATTTATTGTTTCAGTAAACTGAAATGTTATCTGCTCATACCAATTAAGAACACAATGTATTCCATTCTTTCAGATCATCTGTGTTCTTTGAAGGAGATAACAAAAATTAATACATGTTTTATACTTTGTGTTATTATTGAAATTACATTGCCACATTGACTAATGTTCATGTAAAAAAGAAACATTACTTGTTTTGTAAATAGATAATTTATCCAACAATGAATTAGAAACAACACTCTGACTTTGTTGATTGACTTTTCTGAGGAAATGTTTTGTATCATCCACCAGAAAAGAAGATATATCTGTTCTTCCATTCTCTTAATGTTTTAGTATACCTGGGTTTTAGGTTTCTGTCTGTTTTTTTTGTTTTTGTTTTTGTTTTTGTTTTTTTTTTTTGTTTTTTGTTTTTTGTTTTTTGGTTTTTGGTTTTGGTTTGTTTTTTTGGTTTTTTTTTTTTATTTTTTATTTTGGTTTGGTTTGGTTTGGTTTTTTAGCATAGTTAGACAAGCTTTCAGTTTCCCTTTAAACATGGTGATGGTGAAACCTGTCATTATCCTGTTGTACTTTTAAAAGGAAATTAATGTTTCTCCAAGGAATTATAATAATAATTTTGATTTCTTGTTTTTCTCAAATTCTTTGTAGCTATAGAAATTCAGAGAATACTTTTCAATGTCTTTTGAAATATATCAGTTTTTTTCCCTCTGTAATTGTTTTTTCAATTTTGCATTGTGTGTGCGCATGTAAGTGTGATGTATATTCACACATTTGTTAATATATGTATTATTGTGCACACACAGGCTTAGATCAGAGAAGGACATTGGATGGACTCCATTAACACTCACTGAAACTGGAGCTAGGGTACAGCCAGCAAGCCTCTCGCCTCCAACTCCACAGCAGTGGTATTACAAGCACAGAGGCAGTCATTGCTATGTTGTTTACTTGGGTGTGTTAGTATCCAAACTCTAACGTTTGTGTATCAAGTACTCTTACCTACTGAGCCTTCAGAGATCATTTTTGTATTACATTACCATGGTAGGGTTTCTATTTTGATTATGTCTCACAACCCTGAGCTGAATCCATTTGATTATCAGAATACATTATTTTGCTTTCCAGTTTTGACTGTGAAATACTTCACACATGTATAATATAATCCAGTTGATTAATCTAGTCTAATACCCACACTATTATCTGCTATTCTAAATATACTTATTAGTCGCACAAAGGTCCCATGTTACTCCCTTTTCTCAATATTAGTCCTATCTTGTTATACGACTACTCCTTTGCCTTTCTTTAGTGTTATACAATGTAATTGAAAGTGACATATTTCAGTTCTTTTTTTATGCTACTAAGTGAATGGACTTAACATTTTCTGTGCTTCCTATCCTAGATCCCATCACTTTACATTGTGACAGTAAGATTGCCATCCTGTTAAATATTTATAGATCATTTGTTTTTTTAGTCATGTATAGTATTTCTTTGTGTACTTATTTATTCATTTTAATGTGGAGTAGCTTTTTCTTTCTCAGGCTTATTACTAGGAATTTTCTTGTGCATGTACTCTAATGTGTGTGTGTGTGTGTGGTGTATTCCTTCCATTGAACATTTGATTCAGAGAATGTATGCCTTGTTTATTTTAAAAGATGATGCTATAAGTATTTGTGAATAGGCACTATACTAGTTTTTCAAAGGCTGACCCTTAGTAGACTAAGCTCTAATTTCTATTTTCTCAGTCACTATACAACTGAATATTTGTCGTGAAAATTTGGTCTTTTATTCTCACTTCTTCTCAACTCTACTATATTAATATTTTAGGATATACTTGCAGCACTGTATATTCAGATGTCAATTAAATGAATTTTTGGAAAGATGTGAAAGTAAAAAGGGTCTATAGATATAATGGGTAGTCTCTCTCTTTCTCTCCTCCTTTTCCTCTCTCCCTTTCTGGCTTTCTTTAGCCCTCCCTTCTTTGCCAAACCCTTCCTCCTCCCCATTATCTTTGGGTTGGGTAAGATGACTACCAATATGACATTCCGGGTGCTAGGGTCTTGCCTTAGCCAAACAGGTGGAAAGAACTTCACCTCTGAATGCGTTAGTAGAAAACTCCCAAGAGGAAACCTACTGGTCTCTCCAGGTCATGTGCCTTCTCCAGTTAGGATTACTGAGGGACAGAGCACCAGACCACCTACCTTGTAGTGGCCATATGGAGTGGTCTAAAATGAGAGATGATGCTGCACTAATTCACTTTTCCCTTGTGTCTGCATGGTTGCTTGAGTGTTTCCTGCCTGAAAGACTATTTCATCACTCTATTCTCATTGTCCAGCAGGATACTTAGCATGTAGATGCTCCTTGTTAAGTGTGTGTTAAATACACATTCCTTTTGACAAACGTTAAGGAAAGTTTCAAGTTAACATATAATCTGTATCTAACACATAAATGATCTAGAATTATGGGCAATACCAGTACACTACTTCACATTTCCACACACAACACATGAGATATATATTCCTATAGATTTATTTGTATAGAATACCTTTTCTTATTTCACCTGGTTTGGAAATTTTGTTACTGTCACAGTGAGCAAATGTTTCCTGAGCTGTCACATGGTGTATTTAGAGAACTCAGAGCTCTGAATTCCTTATAATCCAAACAGCGCCAGATGTCATGAAGTCATATACAGATGTCTTACATCAACAAGATTATCCTAACAGTTGGACTTCTTCGTCTGAATACTTCTGCTAGGAAGAGTTAAGTAGCCTAGAAGGCAGAGAAAACTGAAACCTTCTGTTCAGCTGTGAGGCAGAAATGATGCAATCAGCCACAGAGGCTGCTCAGTTAGTACCCTTGCTTAATGTGGCAATGCAATACCAATGGATGTAGAAATAGTTTTGGTGAAGCTAGAGAGGAAGGCATACTCAGTGCTCACTACTGCATGCCATGACATCTGCAGATATGAGAACACCTGAGACATAGGTGCTATAATCACAGGACCACAAGGTATCAAGCATCAAGATCCCAAAATGTTACACAGCTAAAAGTCTGTGATGATACCACAAGACACCTGGCAGCAATGGTGCCTAATAACAGCCATTCAGAGTGCTTTGTGTTTTATACACTTTTTATCCTTTGTCTCTGTACCATCCTTGCCATCTCATCCCCCTGAAAAGCTTCCAAGCATCTATGTAAAAGAAGCTTGTGCTTTGTCTTCTCTATAGCATGTTCTCCAGATCCATCTGCACGGAGCTCTACTGAATCTTATGCATCTTTGTTACTGGAGAAACTGAGGTCTTTTTGTGGGGGGTAGCAGTTCTTAGTTCTTAGTTTTGTTAATAAAAGAATTTTAAAACAGACTGAAACGGAAGCTCCTGGGCAATTTCATTAGTTTGACAGAAAACAAAGAGGCATGCAAGCTGTAAATCTTGGCAGCTGCCAGAAGGGAGATAAAGAGAGACTACCATGTGTTTGGCAATGGAAGGTAGCAAGCAGCTGCAGGGTGCAAGGGGGAGCTTCAGAGAAACAATGAGAAAGCCCAGAGTGACAGGAAAAGTGTGCTTAGGCTTTTGGCTCTATCTGGATAGAAAAGAAGGGAAATAGAAATGAATATCAATCCATGCGTAATAAATAAAGCAATACAAGCTGCTTTAAAGATGTTACATGGATTAACAAGATTGGAGGTCATTGAGCATGAATCCCTCCTTTATGGTGAACTTTACATCCTACCTCTTGTTTCCTTAGTAACAAGAGACCACAAACCCTATTTTGGGATTTAAATTACTGTACTTAAACAGATACTTTCTGGGCTGTGTTGACACCCATTAAGACAAAAGTAGTTCTACCTGTGGCCCTGGGTGGAGATATCACATTCTAAGCATCCTAAAACTTCACATATTTTGTCTCCTCATTTTAGATGCTAACTCAGTGTGGCCTGTCAGTCACCTGACTAGGATTTCTCCATCCACTACCTTCCTTGTCCATAAATGGCTATTCACCTGAAAGTAAGGAGAGGTCCAACTATCCCATTTGATTACATAATGCACTGAACTTTCCCAGAAGCCTCCCCAACCCCCAGTGCAGGCTCCCGTAACCTAGCACCTCGACAGAACCTGTCAGCTTCTCTGAAATATTCAAAAAATCTAACTTCTCTTCTTTTTGCATTAAAACAACATATTTTCCCCTTAAACTGAAATTCTAGGAACAGGATGAATATTCAAAAAAATATGACTGAAAGGATTTATTAAGGACTCGATCAAGCTCTTTAGACTTTCCAAGTATTTTCTTTCATTTACTCACATCAACAATGCTTTGGAGTAGGTAAAAAGACATAACCATGCCCAGTTGCTAATGAGAAGACAAAATCATGGAAATGACACAGAATTTGCTCAGAATCAATACCTTATAAATGGCAAGTTTAAAGTAGAAGACAGGTCTTCTGACTACAGACAGAGTTCATATTCTGACTTTAATTCTCCCAATGACATAGTCTTACTGCCTTTAGGCTAGCAGAGGTTTAAAATAGAAATAGTCCAGATTTGCTGTGTGTGTGTGTGTGTGTGTGTGTGTGTGTGTGTGTGT
>JADRCD010053863.1:0-22207 GCA_019843815.1 Montemys delectorum | reverse complement strand
AACGAAACAGGCTTCACATGACAGAACATTTATAAGAGGAGAAATTTCTCTGTGAGAGCAAAATACAAAACTGATACAATTTGTACAGAAAACATTCATCTGAGGATTCAAACATTCATTTGCACTATTCATCTGAGGATTCAAAACACCCACTTTTACTTTAATTCTTTCAACCATCAGAGGATTCCTTAATGATCTTCTAGAACCTGTGCTTTAGTTATGAGCATCTGTTTTTTAAGACCAAGAAATAAATCATTAATGTGCATTTGGAAACAGCAGGTACAATACCAGTAAATTATTCATTCAGAGGGAGGAAGAGAATACCCAAGCATTGGAGGGAGTACTTTCCTCATCCATATGCCAGGCTGGCTTCATGTGCTTGTGTTCATATTCTAAAAATTACAGAAGAAAATGGCTGAGGGTAGTCTCTTTTATCTCCTTCTGCAGGAGGAGAGCAATCACCTACCTTTTTCTGTTGTGGATGCAAGCTAATGTTTCCCTGCTCCAAATGTATTTCTTTTTTTCCCCGTTGACAAGCTAGGATGTGGATACAATCCCTGTGCTGCCAAAGGAGACAATGGCTTTTGTTAACATTTAAGCTACTGATAAGTATTTAAGAAATGCTTGACTATAAGCTAATATTACTAGGAAGGAATGCACAGGCAAGAGAACTTTCAAATTCATTGTGCAGTGGACCATCCTGGTACTTTCTTCATCTAGAAGCAAAGCCTATCTAAGGGGTCTCTACCTGATACTTAGGACAACCTAAAAAGGAGCAAGACAGGAAGTGAGAAGGTAGGAGGCAGATTTGGGGGAGGTCTCCCCTTAATCACGAGTCCTTCACTTGGAGTTAAAGGCCATAGAGTGCTGGGTGGATCCTTCAAGGTACCTGAAGTGCACTTCCTTTACCAAGTGACAAACTAGCCAGGCAAATTATCACAAACCAACTTTTGTGTTTTATTGCTGTGACCAGTTCCCCTGTGAGCATCTTCCAAAAGATCACAGACAACTTACTGGTAGAGGCAATGCCCTAGAGTAATTCTCCATTCCCCCCCAAGACTTAATCCCAGGTCAGCATAGTCATAGCAGATACAAATGCATAAATATGTCTATTAAGAGAAGTAAAGAGCTACTCACTTAAAAATAATTGAGAAATTTCAAGTACTTTAGACAGGAAAACATACATTAACTTGAAAATCAATAGGCAACACACTCTTCCGATATTATTTCATGATTTATATCATTACTTATCCCAATTTAGAGATTACAGTCCTGTGTTTGCAGACTTTGTCATTCTATACTGAAGGAAATGGAGGCATCACTTCTGGAACATTCTTTTATAAGCACTTCTACCCAATCGCTCAATATTTCCCTTAATTTCTGTTCTTTTTTCTAATCTCATATTTTCAAATTCCCAGAATATTGTTATTTACTGCATAGGTCAGTAGCTATTAGTGAAGTTCCTGACCTGTAAATACACCCAGAGAGACAAATGGCAAGGTTAAGAACTTACTAGTTGATCCAATCCATTTTCTTGAGGTGTATCCAAATGGGTAATTACATTACACGTAAACAGTGGCGATTAAAAATGTGCTCATAGATTTAGTCATAATGCATCAATAGCAAACGAACAAAATACTACTAGAACATTTGCAGGGACATTTGCAGCAGATTGCTGACATGCCCTGTAACAGTTCTTTATTGTTTTTGATATGTCCACTTTGACCCTTGGAGATCTAAGAACTAAAATTTCCAAGCGTTGCTTTTATTAGAAGATTTAAAAGGTTTATGTACTGGTCACAAGCAACTTCAACACACAAAAATCTCACTTGTGGACAATTCTCTTCTTCTCGTTGTTAAAGTTTGCAGAGGAATAACTGCTTCAAGTGTGTTAGACAAAGACTTCCCAAGCATGTTATACTACTAGAATGCCTTTCAGAAATATGAAAATATCCAGCCCCAGTGTAGGGGAATGCCAGGGCCAATAAGTGGGAGAGGGTGGGGTGGCAGGCATGGGGAGGGGGGAGGCAACAGGGGTTTGTTCTTGTTGTTTTTGTTTGTTTGTTTGTCTTTTGGAGGGGAAACTGGGAAAGGAGAAATTTACATGTAAATAAAGAAAATATCTAATAATAAATAAATAAATAAAATATCCAGTTATATCTTTGTCCATTTGATGATTTTTGTTCACACAGTTCACTTGTTGGTCTGGCCCAACTTGGTTCCTATTTATTTACTTTCTTCATCCTGAACTTGTACTGGAAGAAAGGGGAAGTCAGATTGGGCATGTCTTTGTTGAAGCCTAGACTCCTAATGTGATTTCTCAAGCTGATGACTTATTTCTTCATAAGCAGTCTATTCCTCTGTGTGGGTGATGTTATTTAGGAAATAAAAGTGATTTTCACATTGTCCTGGGGAAACCCCTTCCTTTGAGTTTCTAATATATACTTATCAATGCTCTAGCAACAAAGACAAGCATTTCTAGTAAGGCATGCCACTATGTTTGCTGAACACATGAACACTAGTCTGTGAAGATGCTCCGTGGTCGTTTATTTGAGAAATATAATATTTTCTGCTGATATGATGCTTCAGAGAGGACCACTTTTTTTTTTTTGTCAGTATTGAGCACATTTAAGCTTTTGACATCAATTCTTGATGAAACTGGAGCAGAAAGATTTTCAGTGCTCTGGAGTTTATTTACTTAACATTCCTCTTTAGGTTTATTAATATATTTTTGTGTGTTTTATTTGATAGTGTTCTATATATAGGTAAAGATTGAATTTTGTTTTGAAGCCTGGAGTGTATGTCTGGAGTCTGAGATGGTTAATATTGGCTGTCAGTTCAACTGAATTGAGAGATGGCTTCTCTGCATAAATGGCTTCTTTGTATGTATTCTTTGGGAAATAACACAAGAATGTCTGACCTTGAAAACGTCATATAACACTGCTATGGTCCCTTCAGCACCTTGGAATGATTTATGCAAACAAAAGTACTTTACACTAAAGCTACTATGTGCTCAATTTCCTCCATCCCACATGAAAAGAAACATTTTGTTTATTTGGCCAAATAATATATTTTCTTCATTCTTTGTGGCCCTACCACCCATCTGACACACACCCAGAGCCTTTAGAGTTGTCAAATTCAGCAAAGTAAAATATGACATATTGTTAAATTTGAATTTCATATAAGTGACAAACATCATTGCATATCTGTTGTGTCGAGAGTATCCACAAATAATTGATAACAGGTTTAAGTCAAGTCATATGCTTTACCTGGCATCTTTTACATTCAGGCTAAATCCTTTATACCAAATTTTTCAAACAATTATCATCTTTCATACTATAGGCCTTAGTTCAAAGTAATGTATTTTTTATTTATAATAGAAGAACTTCCTGACACATTTGTAACAGATTTCTTAGTCCCGTTCCCAGCGGTCTTAACAGCTCTGCAGATGAATCTTTTCCTCAGGTCGATGTGACAAGCATTGCTTAAGTGAATCCATAAAAGAAATAAAACTTTTTTTGGCACTGTGCTCACAGGGTCTCATACCAAACTTTTAACTCTTCTGCTAATAAACCCTGAAGCTAAGCATTGTTCATAGATCCAGGAACACAGTTCATGGATTCAGGAACACATAGATGACAGCACATGTTGGCTTCCTGTCATGTGCAATGCCCAAAGGAAGCGTCCCTGTTTTAATGATAAGAAAAATTTACTGTCACTGGATATACTTCTACTAGAAATGATCTCCTTATCTCCTTTGGATATGCCCTTTGGGATTTAAATTTTTGATTTGTATTGAAACAATGGATACTACCCATTATTTTGCTGAGGTTGTTTTGATTTTTGTTTTTTGTTTTCAAACAGAGTCTGGCTATGTCATCAAGAATGGTTTTGAGAAATTTGCAATCATCCTGCCTCAGAATCCTAAATGCTGGGATTATAGATATGTATCATGATTCTTGGTTTGTGACCTTAAAAAGATTTCTTTGCTTAGTGTTACTTCCTAAATTACTTCATCAATGTTCATTGAATTGGTGTCTTTGATCTGTGGTCTAAGTCACTCGTTTTGGAATTCAGTTGCATATTGGACTCACTAGGGGACTTAGAAAAAGACTGAAGCTCCACCAGAGCTACTGACTTCATTGGGTTTTACATCAAGTCAGGGCATGAAGGACTTTAAAACATTTCTCTAGGTAATACTGGTTGCCACCTGACTTTGAAAGTCGTCATTTCTGTTAATTCAGACATTATTTAAATCATCCCTTGGAGTGTATTTGCTGACTTTCATTTCCTCGGGCTACTTGGTTGGTGGCTTTCGTTTGTATCCCAGTTATGCAAACTAAGGGCCTTTTAAAATCATTCTTAAAGATAGCCTCTCCATGCCTGCTACAGCCATAGCTATAACTCTAAGTGATATCATCGGTAAAGGCTTATTTCAGATATAAAGGTTAAAATGTCCTCCTCATAGCTTCGTTTATTATAGCAACAAGAAAGAATTTGGATTGCTGTTTTACTTAGAATACCAATTATTATGATGAATACTCTCCAACTATAAAAAAGAAGTTATTAATATTCAAATGAGTTATTTCCATGTGTAAAAATTATATACATATATTACATTTCACCATGATTTTCAAAACAATGTAAAAATGAATCATATGCAAGTGATTTTAAGAAATAATTGTGGGTTGGTGAGATGGTTCAGCAGATAACAGTGTTTGCAAGCAAGTTTGATGACCTGAACTCAATTCCCAGGATGTACACGATGAAGGGAAAGAACATATTCCTAAACATTGTTCTCTAACTTCCACAGTGTGAGGCGGCATGAGTATGTGCTTATATGCAAAAGAAATCGATCAATGCAGTCAAAATTATAAATATGATCTCAAGCATTTAAACCAATGTACTGTCTTAAATTTTACATTTAGAAGGGAGTGTTCACGTGGAGGGGTAAATTGTACAGAGATTTCTCATGATATATCATCTGCATTTCAATTTCTTTGTACAGACAACTGTTTTATATGTTCCTGTTGAAAAGATGAATTATTGTACCATAGAAACACAGTGCTGATTACAAAGGACTCCTTCTTGAAGCTATCTGCAGAGTCGGGATCATTATCCCTACTCTGTTAGATGATTAATTTGTAAGTAATGTTAGAGTTGCTTTACCTGGAGGATTTGGGAACTAGTTTATCCAGGTCCATCTCACTGGGCTGCACTTTGAGGACCCTCTTATGCATATGACGTGACCAGATAGCTTCTGAGACCTCAACTCTCCTGCCATCCACTGGCTCTTGCCACTACTGTATACTAAGTAACAGAAATGTAAACTTATGGGATATTGCTGAAGTGTTGAGTTCTGGACTTTATCAGGATGTACAAAAATACAGATATACAGAAATGAAGACTGTTGTGTTTAAGTTATACTAGGATATAACTTCAAGCCTGGAAGTGTCTCTTCTAAATGGCCTTCTTAACTCCTGATAATCACATGCAGCATCCTCACAATAGATTTGCATTTTCCATTGCACCTGCCCCCTACTCTGAGTGGGATGCCACAGGACCGCATGTTTCTGGTCCCCACCGGAGGGCACTGTGTTCTTCCTCTTCTGGCTCCATATGTTACACTCATGTTCAGTATAGATGTTCAGGATTCCTTCCTCTGCTTTCTTATATATCACAGAAAAAAATTTCTTCTACCCACTCAGTTAGGAGAGCCAATTTGGTATTTTTATGAGTTTTTTTTCTTTAGATGTCAATGCAGGTACCCCTAATATTTATTGAGTAAATGAATAAGATAGAAGTCATGAAGAGAGTAGATAAATAAGATTCTGGCTATGAGGAGTGAACAGGAGCTTGAATTCTCTTAGAGATTTATATATGTAAAGTGTTTTTCTAATCTTTTACAATCCTTTCATTTCCAAAAATTACAAAGTAAATGAATAAACTGATAGCAAGCCAAATCTTTTTTCCAGATTTTTAAAAACTTTTACATTTCTTTTTAATTTTTGTCCAGATTTTTAAAACTTATATTTAATTATCTCACTGTAAAGCTCTAGGAGGCTATGTTTCAACTTCTCAGAAATGAAAATGTGAATAAACATAAAATTGTGTCCTTTATTTGAAGTCTTATTCCTGTATAATTGGCTATATGATAGAATAATCCAGAAATAAGAAATAAAAACATACTCTAAATATAGTGCTTGATAGTTTGAGTTTGCTAAAAAAAAAAAATTCACTTTTGACATTAGGTTACAAGTAGAAGCTACAGGGTTCTTTTCTCTTAAAAGTGTCATATAATATATAATTCATATTATTATTGATGGTCTCTGAGAAGAATGTCCTGGGTGTGACAGCTTCTAAGACTAAAACATGTGAGGAATTTCTGCTTAATGCACACAAGGTAACAATGAGCAAAATTTCTCTACATTGTGTGCTTGCAAACACTCTCACATATCCATCTTCTATTTTGCTAAAATCTGACTTCACCACATTGCTTATTTGTAACCAAAGGAAACACATTGTAATTGTTTCAAGGAAAAGTAATTTTACCCAAAAAGAAAAAGAAAGTAAATCAGCAATTCAAATATTAAATACAGGTGGGCAACCAAAGAGTACACATGGTGGGGCCCATGGCTCCAGCAGCAGCAAATGTATTGGAGAGGATGGCCTAGTCGGACATCAATGGGAGGAGAGGCCCTTGGTCCTGTGAAGGTTCCATGCCCCAGTGTAGGGGATGCCAGGGCCAGGAAGCGGGAGAGGGTGGGTTGTTGAACAGGTTGGGGAACAAGGTTTTTTTCCTTCTTTTTTTTTTTCTCTAAGGGGAAATTGAGAAAAGAGATATCATTTGAAATGGAAATAAAGAAAATATCTAATAAAAATGCTTAAATGCAGGTGGGAAAACAGCTAATGAATAAATCAAAACATTTTCATCAAAGAAACAAAAGCCTCCTTTGTTTTTAAATATTAGAAATTGTCCAAAATAAGACCTTTCCTGGTACATGGCTCTAATTATGAAAATGCTGTTATCAAACAAAGAGGCTCAGCACCAAGAACTTTTGATGTGTGCTCTAACTTTGTGATTGGTGCACCTAATTCTTATGGATGTGGGCTAGCTATGTATTCCTCATAATACCATGGCCACATGAATCTCCAGAACCCAACAGACTTGCAAACTCAAAAATTCAAAATCTTGATTTGACTGACTTAGGCATGATTGCCAGCAGCCCATAATTTCACCCAGATGTGGAGCTGAATCCTGTGAGGCATAATGGACCCCCTTTTCTAAGCCTACATGCTACCTTGGGACATTTCTCTTATTTATTGTTGTGTTCTCAGATGGTGAGAAAATGATGAATTCAAGCACTTTTAGACTTTCTGTCACCACAGGGATTTATTGCAATGCAATAAACTTCAGAGAGAATTGGCACAGATAATGCACTAAATTTTGGATAGAATTTATTTGAGCCAGCTACACATAACTTCAGATTTGAAATTAGTACAATGACTGAGGCTATTTTGGTAATATACTCCTAATTTACATATTGTTGAGCTATTTATGGACTTAAGGTTTCATAAAAAATATCTTGTAACATGGTCAAGACATGCTAATTTGCTTTGGATGGTGAATTATCTTTACTATGTAGGGCTAGCTGATGTATATTATAGTGTTATATTTTTAATAAGTAATATCCTTAAAGAATACCATTAAAAGATTAAACAATAATAAAAATAGAAAACAAGATTTATGGTGTACACCTGTAATCCAAGGATTTGGGAAGGAGGAGAGGTAGAGGCAGGGTAATTATGAGATCATCTGGGGATACTCCAGGTCACTTGGAGACAGTAGAAAGACCCTATGTCAAACTATATAAACAAGCAATCAAAAATAACAAACAACCCAAATCTCCAGTACAGATAAAAATCCTGGCTAGGTCTGCCAATCCCAGTACTTTGTAGACAGAGATAGGGAATCTATATGAATTCAAGACCAGTCATGGTTACACAATGAAACCCTGCCTTAACAAAACCAAAATAAAACAAAATCACAAAATAAAAGCACACACATACACACATATGTATTTACATACATATATATGCATATAAATATGCATTTAAAATGCATAGGTTATGTTATATCACACTGTGAAATCAAGAGGAGTTATGTTTGGGAAATTTAACACTTGTCTATGAGAGAACCTTCCCCTAAAAGACAGGAAGTTGAACGACTCCTTGAGGTTAGATGAGTAAGTTGGGTATTATGTCATTTAGTATTAGCAATAAGAGCTGAAGGACAGTGCAGTCAATCTAGAAATGACTTGACTTTCATAGCATTTGGCATGATTATAAAAATTCAGCAAGAGCAATTAACACTAGGAATTTCATGGTGTTAGTATCTTGTATATGCTATAACTTTTAAAATATACCAACTGCTCTTGCTACATACAAGGAAAGTAGTTATTTGTTGAAGTCAAAGGTGAAAATAGCAGCTCCATAAATCTTTGTCTAGTGGTGCTGCAGTTAAAGTAAGCTTGAAGAATTTTCACAAGTAGTGAGGACTTCATTATTATTTTCCTTAAGACATTTATCTTTAGGTCTCAGGAACAGGTTTCTTAAGCCATGTGATCCTGGGAAATATTACTAAGATGGCTGTGTAGATGTACACGTAAAACTTGAAAATAATAATAAGATAAATATTTGACATACAGTTTCTATCCACAGAGGTATGAGAGCCATTCAATTAGGAGAATCATATTCATTTATTCCTGTGACGGTTAATAAAAAGCCTCATTTTCAAATTATTTTACTCTGCTTACTGAGAATGGAAATACATATAAATGCTGGCCAGGAGCTGAATTTTGGAAAATTAAAAACACTGAAATCACTTTTTAAAGTGATTTTAATAATCCGTTAGAATGTTTGACGCTCAGTAAGACCTGAGGCGTGCGCTTGGGCAGTCTGTTACTCGCGAGAAGACATTTTGACACTGAAATACAACTTAAGTCACACTTTTTGTTACTTTTTTTTTTCTTCATTTAAGTTTCTGTCGACAAGGTAGCTTTAGAGTTAGAGCACTATGTGCAGAATTCTGGAACAGAGATCTTTCATCCTTTATTGGAAATTGGGAGTGATAAATAAGGCTATTTTTACAAAAAGAATGCAAAGAACCTAAATGTAAAAGGAGTATTATATTAAAAAGTCATTTTTATGGCAAAGGCAACTGGCAATGGTGTTTTGCCATGGGGTTTGTATTGTTAGGATGCCAGGACTTTATAATTTCATACATGTTATCTTTCTTCTTCATTTTGCTGTAGAGATTAGCATCTCATTGCACCAGGATGGGGAACCTGTGAGTATTTCTTTTGGGGAAGGAAAGGAAATGAAGCACTCAGTTTCTGTGGTCACACCCATGGTTTATTGACTTGTGAAGGGACAGCGATCCTTTCTAGCAGTCTTCTCCTCACTGATTTGAAGCAGCCAGTGGTTCAGAATCTTAGTGGAGGGGAAAACAGTGGTTTTATACTGGGGGTGGCTTAGGAAGTAATTCTAGTATCTTTATTGTTTCATATCTGTTTAACACAAGTAAAGTAATTGATGTTTTTCCATTCTCTGAAAAGAAGGGCGCATGGGCTTTTCATTGAAGTTAGTCACAGATTACTTGAATAGACATTTTGCTGATGAGCTAATATCTCTAAGTTAACCCTAGGCAGTAATGTTTCTGAACTAATACTCTTTCTGCACTAATTTTCATGCTCTGGGATTTCCATGAATAGATAACGGAACAACTTTCCCAAGGGATGCTGCATTGGTGAATATTTATAGTAAGTGGCACACACAGATAAAACTACACACAAGGGTGTTCATTCTACAACTATCTGGGTACAAATTTACTAAGGGAAAGGACAATACATAATAGTATATTACCATTTAGTGAAAGGTTGTATGGCATTTTATCTTTAAATATCCCTGTGAGGTAGCTTAGCAAGATCTCTGTCCTTTTCAAATGGTGACAGATTTTCTACTTAAGAGTGAGGAAGCCTGTTGCTGAAAGGATATGCATAATTAATGGGAACACATGATAAGCTCACTGCATAAGCTCTGCAGATACATTGGAATATTCAGACTGGTGAGCAGAAGGGTGAATGTTTTCAGTAACTTGGACTTTTGTGTCAGAGGAGGAAAGATCAGGGGATATCCTGATTCCACACAGACATGAATGCTGTAGATTGTACTAAGACTTGTAAAACCATAGCAGTCTGTTCTTTTCTTTTTCAAGGTCTCTCAGTATGGCTGCAAATAAAGACTCAGCGATCTCTCAGACTTCGGTGATGAAAGCGATTTCCATTTCCAATGGGAGATTTTGCTCCCTTCTCACATTTAGATAATGGAATTGTTCTCACAGGTGCCATGAACAATCTCTTCCAAGAATCCAAGCTAAATCTATTTGGGACTGGAATGTGACACAATTATAACAGGCTCCACTTATCTTTTATTCATGGTGGTCATTCCTAATACTTTCCAGGAAACTCTTCAATGGAATCTGCTCAACACATTAAAACTCTTACTTCTCCACTGGTTTGAAAGAGCCATGGAGATAATGTAGTGGCTTTTGTAACTGTAAAAACAGAGGGGAAGAAAACTGTATCAGGCATGCCATGAGCCGCACAGCAAACTGGAACACAATTATGAAAAACAAATGCCAACGTCAGCTTGACTGGAACAGGAGCCCAAGAAATGGAGCAAGAATCACCAAGAACCTATGAATGCTCTTACTCCCATGTCATCAAGGTTTCCTTTGATTTTTAGGGTTTTATAATTGGTGTGACCTAAGAGAACTTTCTTTGAGAAAACTGAACTCAGAAAACAGAGTCTGGAGTCCTATAGTTTATAAAAGTGCAAAATTGTCAATGATCTCACTTATAAATACTTGTATTAAAAATACCTTCGTGACAGAGGTTCCCAGTGTAGCCTAAGCTGATTTTATCTCAACAACCCTTTTAAGGATGTAGAAGAGCTAAGATATGGTCCATTCAATAGCTACATACACTGCAAACACTGGTTGCATGTATTTCTCTCTTTGAATTGTTTTCCTCTTTACAAGAAGAGTAAATGACTTCTCTATCAGCAACAGACATAGGCCCTCATTAAGTACATAAAAATGTTCAAAAGTATTATGTGTATTATAGCATCCTGAAAATGAATACTTTTCTCTGTGTTTATTTGAAGTATCTTTTCAAGAGTCTTTCAAGTTATTGATTTTAACTCTCAAAACGGATCTGGTCATGCTTAGAAATCCAGAAGCAGGCCCAGTGTCTGAATCTTAAAAACAAGAACACGATTTTCAAGTGGGATAGATATATTTACATGAAGCTAGGTTTGCTAGCAGGTAGATCCTCTAGTTTTGAGGCACCAATTGATTCTCTGTGCTATTTTTTAACCTATAAAGTCTAGTGTGTAAGGACTTTACTGATATCACTCTTCCTGCCACACCCACATGCTGATATCTTGATTTCTTAGACTTATCTGTCTTTTGGTATCTTCCAATCTCATACAAATGTCATCTAGTCATCTAACAAAACCTCAAAGCATTTGGAGCACAGAGCAGTACCTCCTGCCCTCTTATCTACCACATCAATGAACATCAGATGAACATTGGCCATCTGATACAGAAATGGAAGTATGACTACATTCATGTGCAGTGCCTATGTGCTGAATGTCCTGTAAAGAGGCCTTGCTGCTTTTGATTTGGTTGCTACCACTGCAGTCATATTAAAGGGAAATCTGTAAAAAAAAAAAGTAATTACCTTTTATGCACTGTATCTGCAGATCTTTGTGGAAAAAGGTTGGCATAAGGGCCTGTGCCACAGAGAAGATTCAGTTTTGTATTTAAACTTGAGATGAGGAGACTTCAAGGACATACTAATTCAGCCATAGATGTTTTGACTTGATGCTATACAACTTTGTCATTACTTCGTTTGTCACCATAAAACAAAAAATTTTGTTTTTAAAGACAATGAAAGTGATCTTGGAATTCCTTTGAAATAAATGAAAAGTTTTGGGATCACCTTTGAAAGAATTAGCAGAGGGCTATGCACACAGCAACAACACAGGTTGGACATAGACTTTTCTCTGGAGAGTATGAGTAAATTATAGAATTCTCCAGTCACAGGAGAAATTGTCACATGTCCATTTTTAAGGTACCTTAACTTCTGGCTTACCTTAGCACACCCAGGGCATATTTAATTACTGCCTAATTCAGATTCTGCCTGACCCAGCAGAGACCTGGCTTAGCCCCCCTGGGTTTTCCCAATGGCCATCTTAGAGTAGGTGGCTTTTGTTGACACTGTGAGAAAGCAATTTTTGGATTGCTTCCCTTAGTGTGAAGGTTTTTTTTATGGACTTTAGGCCTTTGCAACTAAAACCCCATGAGGCATTTATGATAGAGAATATGAGAATTTTAATAAAAAGTGTAATAACCCTGAAAATAGTGTTTTTAATCATCTACATACTAGTAATCATGCGTGCATTGTGCCATGCATTTATAAATATTTGGTCATAAAAACATTTGACTGTAATGACAATAATTACAGTCAACATATAAAAATACACACAATTCTGAATGGCGATAGTTAATCCCCAGCTCAAATCACAAGTCTAGAAGGGTTAGCTTGTTATGATAAAGTGCAATGTATAATTACAGAATGGATGTAGCTCTTACACTCAAGATCAACATACAAGAATGGCTATTATAGCATCATAGGAGCTATGGGTATCACACTTCTTTCTTTCACAATACAAGATAAAACATGTACATTTATTTCTGTGGAAATGAGTAGAAATCAATTGGAAGAAAGACATTTATGAGATACAAACTTAGTTGACAATAGCTCTGTCATAGAGTACCCTTGCACAGGCTTCAAAGAGGTTTATGGTCACTGCAAGAACCCACCAGAAAACATATATTCTTTCAACAGACTTCCACATGATGTAAGATAGCCCATGGAACTTTTAGACAAATCTTGGCTGGTAATTTAGGTGAGTTCCCCATTGAGGAGAGTGGAACATAAAACGGTACTTTCTGTTTTACATTCTGATGGGGACACAGTTCAGTTCAAACAAAAAAGGGTATGGAGTTCCCAAGTTTTTAAAAACTCTCCCATTTCAAGGGGAAAACACATTACAGTAAATAACATACTCCACAATTCTGAAAGATTCCCCACTGATTTCTTTGAGGATTTGAATGGCCCTTTGTTTGATAGTAGATAAAGTCCTAACTTGAACACCAACAATACTTCACAATGGACAAACCAAGCAAAAACTTGAAAAACTAGGATGGAGCACATAAATAATCAGAAAAGGTGGAGCATGGAGGGTTACCGGCAAATCATGATCTCATGTTTTAGTACTTGGTACTAAGTGAAGGAAACCTTGGAAATATCTGGTGCAGAGTGAGGTTCGAAGGTTTGCATGCTGCTTTGTGAGATCCTTCTGGGCTTACATTACTTCCTAAGACCGAGACAAGGCATTTGGGGCATTCTATTAACTCTTCCAGAACATGGCGTTTCATTTCAGTAAATTATTGCTACACATCCTTAGAGAGAATAACATGTTCTGGAGAAGATAACATGTATTCTAAAATGCTACATCTCTAGACCGTTGGACAGTTAGAAATTCCTGTTTGTCCTACAAGTCTGATCCTTGAAGACAATACCTAATACATAAACAAGTCTTTCCCCGTCCAAGTACTTTGGGAGAGATAAAAATTGGTGCTTTTGACAAAATATGCAGTGGTACTTCCATGTATTTGGCAACTTGCAAGCTTGCCAATTAGCTTGTCAATCTTTTTATTGTTGTTATTGTTTATTTTTTGTATCTGAAATGGTCTATGGCAATTATAAAACTCAAGTAAGTTATCTTTAAATGAAAAATTGGTGAAATAATAGAGCTTCACTGAATATGGACAGATATGGAGCAACATGGAATCCTCTGCTTCTTAGTGGCTGTCTTTACAAACAGGTGTGAGTGATAGAAATTTTCATAAACAATGAGTAACTTTGAAAGAGGAATTCTGTTCTTGAACTGCAAAAACTGCTCAGAAAATTCAACTTCAAATATGAGATCATGGCCTGGAGGTCAACTGTCCAAACATCTGTTCTCCCTAGCACAAAAGTTCTTGAGATGAAAGGTTGGCATTACCTGTGACGTGACTTTCCTGATACAGTGAAAGCATTAAGTGTGGTTATGGGAAGTTATGGTCCTTCCTTAATTCTATAGCTGCTGTACCCACATCAGCGGAGACATTGAAACACAGCAGCCTTAAGGTAGAATAGAATAAATACCATTCAATAAACTGAAGTTTCACTTAAAAATCTGCATCCTTTAGAAGAGCAGTATTATCTATCAGCATCATTTCCTAAAACTGAAACAGGAATGGAATTTTCTAAGAGTTCAGTTGTGTTTTGCTTTTTAAGCCAATAGTATTGTTAATGCATTTAAATTATACAACCCAAATTGGTGGGAAATATAAACATTCCTCAGAAAAAAGAGCTTGTTAGCAGGGTGTGTAATCATTAGGCATTTGTTTTATTCTACCCAGAAATAAACTATTCCTTAGGTTTCCTATTTGACGTGGGAAAGGAATTTTCTTGTAACTTTCTCCAACATGAATAGCAAGCAGCCTTAGTCCTTGAAAGCAGCCAGAAGACTGAGTGCCTGGGGCATAGTTTTAAACACTAACTCAATAAAAACATTTACCTCAATATTTTCTTTTATTAATGTAAGGAGTCCAGGCGCAATTACTCACAGTTCGTATGGCACCTGTAGAGAGCTGTGCTTGCCATAGGAGCGTACTTTCTAGTTAATGAAGACAATGATATTTCAAGAAGCTACAAAATGATGCTGCAGGGATTATGGTGACCACCACCACCATCATAGAGATCATGGTCTGGGTTAACGCTCCCAAACTTATTCCAAGGAACACACTAGAGTCTATAGAGTTGGCAAGCTTTTCTTATACTGCCGACTGTTTGATGCCAAGATGGCGAACGGTAGATGGCTCATTTTACTTGCTAAGTTTCCCAGACATTTTCTTTTTCCTGTGTTAACTTCTGTATGTGCCACAACAGTGTATTTTCACCATCTAACATAAGAACGCTAGACTATGGAATGGTATCTCATTATTTCTTTCCATCTTTCACACACACTGTGTACCCTTACATATGTATGCAAAAACAATGTGCTTAAAGTGCTCATTTTTCAGGTGAGTGAGATATCCAAAAGTAGCCATGCTGGCCTTCCAAATACACAGAAATGTTAAAAGCTAGTGACAAGCTCGCTCAACTACTTTAGATTTTAAACATTTGTTCACATGCTAATTAACTCAAATACCTTTTGGGGTTTTTGTGAAGTCATCCCAAAGGTAGGATCTCAGTGACCAACAACATGATATGCAGAATTTAATGGATTCAAATTTCTATTTTGTAATCACATAGTTGATAATACTCTTGCTACCTTAGACAGTTGAGTTGATTTCAAATGGTCAATTATATATTTTGTGTCATCCCTAGGGAGGTTATATATCTGGCTAAGGTTTGATTCAACTTTTAGAGAAAGGCCAGCCTACCTGCAAATGGACATCTTTCACCCAAACAACAATGCACACTTACGACAAATATATGTATACTTATATGTACACACAAAGTGGATCAGGCAGTCCGGTCCTTTGGTTAAGACAGGATTAAATATGCACTTCCCATGTCATGAGTTTCCTTTGATTGACCTGTTCAAAAGCAAACATGAAGTGACATGACAAATTAGACATTTCTTCTCTCTCTCCCCCTATCTGGAGACCACCTATTCTCTCTTCTCCGTTTCTTCTAAGAATCTTTAGATCTTTTAGCCTTCCATCTTAACACACCAATTCATCCATTTCTTAGAAAAGCTCTAAGATCAATATCTGGAAAATTATCTCTCATGGAGCACAAGGTTGTAAAGAACTTCACCTCCTTATGTTATCTCTTCCACAGAAAGAAGCAGACCCTTGGATGTGTCATGAATAATGCACTCTTGATCTGACTTGCCTTGTTACCCCTGGCCAGCCCAAGCATCTGAGGTCTGAGCCTTACTAGCCCTGCATCATTGTGCAACACTGGGAAAGAAAAAGTCTCCACCCTCAGACTGTGGTGACGTGATCAGGGTTCTCTTGGATCTCTATGCATTCAATTTCCTCTCTTTCCTTTCGTTTGGCCCGTTTCTTTTTCTTGTGGTGCTTTTTGGAAGGAGGAAAAAAGGTTAGGAACACAGGTAAGATAACAAAACAGTGCAGAAGCGTGCAACCCCCGGTCAGCAGCAAGCATTTGAACAGTGTGAAGGTCAGGTTTGAAGGCACAAAGAGGAGGGGGACCAACCCAATAAGAAAAGAAGTAATGTTTTGCAAAATGGCTGTCCCATGCTCTTGCAGGGAGCTTTTTATACATTGTGTTCTGGTGTGCTCAGTTGCTAATACAAATGTGTAAAGCAGTGGTGCACAGTGGTCAATGGCAAAATTTAAAGTGTAGATAAGGCACAAGATAGAAATGCAATCCATGTCGACATTCCACAACGTCATTAAGCCCAGAACACCCAGCTCAATTGAGGTGACACTAAGAATTAGCCAGAAGTTTCCCAGAGGATGGATCACTAGGAAGAAAGTCAGGATTAACACCAGGAGAACCCCAAAGCCTGCGATCAGAACAGGCACGGTGACTGACAAACTGTAATGGTCTGTGAAGACAAAGGAAGGGTTAAACACGATGAACCGGATACTCTTTGAGAGAGACAGGGGCCTTAACTTATCCAGAACTTCTATGACTTCCTTCTGCTTGTCCCTGCTAGTCCTGGCCACCAGATATAAGCGAGAAGCGATGATGTTGTTTTCATCCCCAGCTCTGGAGAAAATGATATCATTCCGAAAGTGTTGGAATTCTGGCTTTTTTAAAAATGAGCTTTGCAGGACACTGATGAAGTCGGTCTTGTTATTGGCACTGATGTTGCTTGTTTTCAGAAACTGATAATACTGTTCTACCCAGGACACTGCAGTGAACCCGCTACAGAGCCTCTGTAGATCCTCTTGGACACTGCTGTTCCAGTACTCCAGGGGTTCATAGACGTAGAATCCTATTACAGGGCTATAGTTGCTGAAATATTTTTGCTGAACCATGGCATAGGAAACACTTGGGGAGTCACTGGCTAGTAGGTTGATGATACTGGCTCCATCACTGATCTGCAAGCACCCCATGAAGGAGAAAGAGGCGTAAATGAGATACAGGATGACCACAAATGGCTTCACATAGATATTGGTAATCCACTCATTGTAATGTTCTCGAAGAAAGTGCTGAATGAAATGGTGCTGGTAGGGGTTTGTCTCATGATGGGATGTCTGTTGGTGCCCATCACTCATTACTGTCTGGAACCACACAGGCTTGCGGTCCAGGTATTCTGCAGAAGGGATCTTACAGCAAAAGATGCTGTGGTATCGATTTTGCTCCAGTTGTCCAGCAAAGACCAGGCAAGAGCCAAAGAAAGAGAAAATGTAGAAGTAGTTCAATAGAATAGAGACACACATATTCTGACAGAAGATCTTCACTGCTTCTATGTTAGTGAAGGGACTGGCACCCATACCAAATGTGATGAAGTACAGGGAACTGGTCATGGTGTAGGTGACCATCACATCAGAATAGGCATCTGCTACCCTGTCTTTGAAGGGTAAATTCTCTTTGGTTCTCCGCCATCCAGACAGAAGCTCAAATACTCCTTTAGTTCCATGACCTAATGTTAAGAGAAAGAAAAAGAAGAGTTGCTTTCATTTCCTCCTATGATTCAAATGGATTTCATATAGACTATTGGTACTAGATGCACATATTCTATTTTTCAAAGTAGTGTGTTCCTCTCCTTAGCAACTCAGGTAAATATTTGGTAAAAATACCTGTTTACACTTGAGTAAAGACTGGATTTATTGATATTCTATATGAAATAAGATATTTATTAGGCTATTATTTTTACCTGAAAATCTGTAAACATAGCTCAGTACCTACATGATATTTTCTCCCTGAATGCACAGTCTTCCTAAGTTAACTATACGCAGTCAAGAGTAGAAGCTGTAACCTGCATCTTAATTAGCAATGTACATGTGTGGCTAACTCATCCACAGTCCTTTTAAATGAATCCATGTGTTGATTTATAGAATTACAAGATGACCTTAAATAGTTGATGATTGTTAGATAGTTGTGATAGCATGGTCATCACCAATTCATATGGTTTCTTTAGGTCATTTTTCTCTCTGTTGTGGGTGCATGGGTGGGTGCAAGCTTAAGGATGATGTCAGGGACCCTCTTTGATAGTTCTTCAACCTTATTCTTTCAAGGCAGGATCTCTTAATTGAACCCAGAGTTCACCAGTAAGGCGTGTCTCACTAGCCAGCCTATCCTAGAGATCCTGTCTCTACCTTCCAATGCTAGATTACAGGTGCGCTGCTATGCCCATCTGGAATTTAAGTAGGTTCTGAAGATAGTCTTGCTTGAGCATCAGGGACTTTATCCACTCAGCCATCTTCTGAGACTAATCTTAAGAATTCAAATGTAAATGTAAATTAAAAATTATGCGTGTGCATGTGTGTTTGTGGTGAACAGAGGCATAGTATGCCTTGGAACTGGAATTACAGGTGGTTGTAAGCCACATCATGAGGGTTCTGGGAATTAATCTTGAGTTTTCTGCAAGAGTATTATGCTCTCTTAACTGCAGTGCTATCTTTCCAGCCCCAGGATTTTTATCAGCAGACACTGGATGCAAGTGAAAAATGCTTTCCTAGGTCACATAAAAGACCTTCAGGCCTAAAGATCACTGCAAATACTTCCTCTTGGCTCCTTAGAAACTTTTGTTTCCATGGTGATCGAACAAAAACCTTTGTTTCATGTATCTGTATGAAGAATTCTTTTTTCTAACAAATTTCTGTGTACCCCTTTTAGCATATATTTATAATATATATGTATATTTTATATTGTATATAAGGGTAAATAGGCAAAGGTTTTAGTCAACAAATATTACTTGAAACTATGGATGTACTCTCAGGTCTGTCTGGTTACTTTCAAGAAATTGACAGGTTTTAAGAAAGAATCACTTCATTACTGGCAAAAGAAGAAAGCAAAGATATTAGACTAGATCTGTAATTTCCCCTTTTCCTCAGCTTCCTTGAATTTGATCCATCAATTATCACCTAGAATATATGAACTGTTCATTTTATGAATGGGTGGAAATCTTCATAGATAATTTTTTTCTTGTTGTAGGCATAGCAATCCCAAACATGAACCATTCCTATGAGCAGATGCAAGCTGTTCTTGGGTTGTTCCCTAAGAAATTCAGTAGACAACAATAACATTTAAGGACACAGAATGGCCTAGTTCACAAAAATCTGGACAAGGGACCTTGTATGTTACCTAGATACTGGAGTTACTTAAGAGCTTCACACACAATTCTTTAGCAAAGACATTGCAATTGCTATAGTCTTTTCTAAGTGCTCTGGGTTTGTATTGATGGTAGACTTTGTGACTTGTTCCCAAGGATTTGTTTCTTTCCTTCCTTTTATTTGAGACTTATTTTCCAACTAGAGTCTTTTTTTTTTATGACGCAGTACCAGAAACTTGACTGTAACTGGAAATTACCCAAGGAGCCAGTTGGAAAACCAAAATGTGTTTATTCTAAACAGCATCATGGGTTCACCTACAAGAGCCATAGGTTACAAGTGCCATGTGTGAGTTGTTAGATGTGATTTAACTCACTTCCCAAAACAATGGTGCTTTGTGGCAGACTGAGCATGCACAATCTTTAAAATGGCAAACTAATGTTTCATGAATTTATTTAATGATTTGCATGTATACACACACACATATATGTATATACATATATATACATATATATTTTTCTTTGTGTAGCCCTGGCTGTCCTGGAACTCACTATGTAGACCAGGCTGTTCTCGAACTCAGAAATCTGCCTGCTTCTGCCTCCCAATGCGGGGACTAAAGGAATGTGCCACCACTGCCTGGCTAATCTTTGATTTTCAAAGTACATTGGCTCTCTTTGGGAAACTGTTATTAATTATTGGTTACTACTAAAGGGGATTAAGCAATAGAGTTCTTACCTCAAATATAAAGCATTTGGTGTCTTTTCTGAGTCTCCTGTCAGGAAAGATGTTATCCTAACAAGTAGAAAGGGTTATGAAAGCTGCAGATGCGTAAAAGGCAGACTTAAAAATATTTTTGAAGGCAATTATCTATTACTTCACACATATAATTATAAGCTGAACACTGGTGTTATTGAAAAACCTTAATGAAACAAACAACAATGGTTGTTCATTCATATCTTTTGTAATACTCATTGACCAAGAGGAAGTCTTTCTTACTCTCTTGACAATGTAATCTATTATGATAGCAGTTAGGGTCACTGAAATAAGACTTTAATTAGAGCATCTCTCTTTGGAAATGAGGACATTAGCTTTCTTTGTAGTCACTAGGGAGTGAAAAGCCAGAGTACTGAGGCTAAATTTGGCTTGCCTTTGCTAATGGTCATTTTAATGGAGCATTAGGTAGCCTATGTAGGACAGGGTTTTGCTTTATGTAGTACAAAAGTCTCTATGTGTGGCACAAAGCTGATGGTTCCGTTAGGTTTATGTATTTATTTTAAATGTATTAGAGAACGAAAATTTGACCTCTGGGCAAGGCATGCTTTATCTTATTCATAGGTATTGTGTAGGTAGTTTACAAGGCATTTATATGAAACTCATTGTTCTGATTCTCATACAATTTGGTCACTTCTTAGCAGCTCAAATTAATTAGCTGCCCCGGCAACAGCTGCTGGTTCATGGCTTCACAAATATGGCCATTACCAATCTCTTCGCAGTTTTGTTCATCCCATTCTTTGCATCTCTCATTGTTTCCTGTGTTCATTAGTCTGTTCAAGGTCAGCTCAGTCGTCTTTGTTTCAGAGCCATGTCTGAAGATCCCAGTTATACTGACACTTTTCTGTTTCCTGAAATCTTATCTGACTAATTATTGTCTTATTCAAGTCCTCAGCCATAAACTGATTTGTTATAGAACAAAAATTTCTCATGGTAAGTTCTATTCTGGTTAAAGTGCATATTCTTTAAAGTCAGGAAGTGAATTGTATGTTACTTTGATTCTGAAAAATATTACATTTATATTTTATTATAAAAATACATTATAAAATATATTTATGATCATTAAAGAGCATATTAGATTATTAACAACATCTAGAACATACTCAAACATCCTTTATTTTTGAAATAGGGTCTCATGTAGCAAATGCTGACCACAATTCTCTATACGGCCAAGGATGACCTTGAACTCTAAGATTCCTATTACCATGTCTACAGTGCTGTAACTTGCCATATGAAATACTACTTAGTGCTGAGAATCAAACTCAGTGCCTCACTAATGCTAGAGAGAAAGTCTACCCACTGAGTTATTACTCCAGCCCATTTAGCTCTTACCAAATGACATCAACTGAATTCTTGACTATACATAAGCCCTCAAACATTTTTATCATAAATTCTAAAAAGTAATGTATATCATACCAGTATAAATTCTATCCAGAAGAAATGCATACTGTTTAATGCTATGCAATCCAACATATACCTACCTATGGCTTTGAAATAAGCCAACACATGATGTAAAGGCAAACAATAAACAACCTTTCTCCAAATGTGAGTTTGTTCAGGCCGTTGTGACCTACATGACGCTCAGAGGGACAGTACAGCTACTAAATACCTGTTTTTTTTTTTTTTTTTTTAGATAATTTCTTTATTTACATGTAAATTTTCCCTTTCCCAGGTTCCCCTCCAAAAAAACAAACAAACAAACAAACAAAAACAACAAGAACAAACTTCTTTTGCCTCCCCCCTCCCCATGCGTGCCACCCCACCCTCTCCCACTTATTGGCCCTGGCATTCCCCTACACTGGGGCCCAGAACCTTCACAAGGCCGAGGTCCTTTCCTCCTACTGATGATCAAATTTGCAGTCCTCTACTATACACATGCTGCCAGAACATTCAGTCCCACCCTGTATAGTCCTTGATTGGTGGTTGGGTCCCTGGGAGCTCTGAGGGTACTAGTCAGTAATTGTTGTTCATCCTAAGGGGCTGCAAACCCTTCAGCTCCAT
>JADRCD010053856.1:0-10153 GCA_019843815.1 Montemys delectorum | reverse complement strand
TCCAATCAGTGCTGGATTGTGGCTGGTACTTTCTCTGTCTCCATTGAGATAACTGGCCGAGTTTTCCCTTTTTGAAGTCTGTCCTGATCAATTTACATAGACTGCTTTTTGAACATTAACCAAACTTTACATTCTGAAAGCAAATATGACTTGGTGGTCAGTCACCCGAGTACCCCTTTATGTCTGGCAAATTCTGTTCATTAGACTTGTTTGGGGATTTTATAGCTGTGGTCATAAACAAAACTGGCCTTTAAGTCTCCCTTATTGATTTTCAGACTGGAGTCAGGGCCAACGCTGACTCTATATGGTGAGTTAAGGATGCCCTCCATTCTTCAGATGGAAATGGCTGAACTTACAGAGAAAGTGCAGTCCTGGGATATTTTCCCCTTGAATACTCAACATAACTCAAAAGGTAAACCTATCTGAATTTGTAGTCTTCTTCCTGGGAAGACCTTTTATTTTAAAAATGGGTTCTATGCAGCCAAGGCTGACTTAAAACTTTCTTGACACCCAATGATAGCCTTGAACTCCTGACACTCCTGCCTTCACCTCCAGAGACTGGGATGCAGACACGTGCCACCTCGAAACTTTTATTTTTTCAAAGCCTACTTTAATGATAGTTTTTTAAACGCTTTAACCTTCCTTCTAGCCCACCGCCCATCAGAGGTAGTACAAAAGAAAGGATACGGGGGAGGGAAGTGGACCTGTTTAGAAAGGTTCTTTGGAGCAAATTCCATCTGTGTTGTCAGGAAATCAGCAGTTCAGCTCACAGGTCAGCAGCGGCAGCCAGATCCACTCACAAACACTTCACAGATAACACCAGCAGTTCAGCTCGATAGCGTCTGGATAGTCTCAACAGTGACACCACCTAGCAGGAACCATCAGTCCTCAGCCAAATCAGCACCAGTCAACAGGAGAGATCTGGATCACTAGGAACTCTAGGAAAAGTTCTCAGCTATGTCTCTCTCAGTGAAGATGCAAGACCAGCAAGTACAGCTCGCTCTATGAGCAAGCCTCACCTAGCCTCTGTCACTGTCTGTGGCGTCCTCCCTCCAAACATAAAGTGTCCTCTTCGGGTCTTCCCTCAGCATGTGAGTCTGTCTCAGCTGACATCACTCTGCCAATCATCCCAAATCTGTAGAAACAGCAAGAAGCCACAGCACACCACCAGAAGGTTTTTTTGTTTTTGTTTTTTTGTTTTTTCTTTTTTTTTTGGTACGTTTCTCTCTATGGAGTCCTGACAAATGGAGCCCAGCTATGCAGTGTAAGGCGGACCAGTACATGCGTGTTGTTAGTGAAGAATCCTCCTCCATCACATGTCCTTTCATGTGTTTGCTTTAGCAGCCCATCCTTTTGCTTGTGTCTGCTTCAGTGAAATGTTCCTTCACGGGCTTGCCCCAGCGAAACACCATCCAACACAACTGACTTTCCAAAAAACCCTTAAGTTTCTGCTTGACCGCCCCACCTGTTTTATGCAGTGAGGGGGGTTGAACCCAGGACCCCATCCATGCCAGGCAAAGCACCCTATCAACATCTACCAGCAGCACCTTCCTCTTGTCTCTCTCTTTCTCCCTCTCTCCTCCCTGTCCTTCCCTCCTACCTTTCCCCTTTCCCTTTTTTCTTTTTTTCCTTTTTTTTTTTTTTTTTTTTTTTTTTTTTTTTGACAGAGTCTCATATAGTTCAGGCTGGTCTCAAACTTGCTATATAGCTAAGACTGGCCTTGAATTTAAAATAAAAATCTAATTATTTAGTGCATTACACACTTGTCTGGCACAGTGCACATGCCAGAGCATACATGTGGAAGGTGGAAGACAACATATAAAAGAGATGTTTCTCTCTCCACCTTGTGGGTTCCAGCAATCAAATCCAGGCTTGGAGGGAAGACACCTTGCAGGCTCTGGCCTTGAGTCTTTGATCTCCTGGAGTTTGTCTCCCACGTTCTTACAAGCTGGGATTACATGTGCGCACCACCATACCCCACTACAGATTCATAATTGCTGTTTGAATCTACAGGGTTTATAGGATATTGTGGTTTTCCACTTCTTCATGAGTCATTTGATAATTCATTATTTCTAGGAATTTTCCACTTCATCTATGCCTTTCATAGCTGTTGACATTAAGCTACTCACAACATCCTCTTGGTATCTTGGCTCTGGGCTTTATTTTACATACATTGTCTGTGTGGTATGTGCATGTTTGTGTGTATGTGCAGCATCTCTGAGAGTGCATATTGCATGCATGCATGTGGAGGCCAGAGGTCAACACTGGGTACTTTTCTTTCATTCTCTATTTTGAGACAAGTCCTCTCATTAAACCCAGTTCTTGCTGGCCCAGCGATTGTGTGGTGCTGTGATCCAAGCTCAGTGCTTACTGGCAGGGACTTCATCTACAGAGTCGTCTCCCCAACCCCACTGTAGGTATCTTTAAAACATGCATGGGAACTCTAGTAATGACCCCTTCTTCATTCTTCATAGCTATTTCTTCTTCCTCCTCCTCTTCTTCCTGCTCCTCTTCCTCCTCCCCCTCTTCCTCTTCCTCCTCCTCCCCCTCCTCCTCCTCTTCTTCTTTGAGACAGGATTTTTCTTTGTAGCCCTGGCTGACTTGGAACTAGCTCTGTAGACCAGGCTGGCCTCAAACTCAGAGATCTGCCTGCCTCTGCCTCCTGCATGCTGAGATTAAAAACACACACTACTACTGCCTGCCTAGCTGTTTGTTTTTAATTAATAGCCTTATCAGACTGTTATTAATCAGAAGTCTTGCTGGGGTTTGATTTTTTGATACAGTAGTTTTTTGTTTTGTTTTCTTTTTGTTTGTTTGTTTGTTTGTTTTCAAGACAGGGTTTCTCTGTGTAGCCCTGGCTGTCCTGGAACTCACTCTGTAGACCAGGTTGGCATAGAACTCAGAAATCCGCCTGCCTCTGCCTCCCAAGTGCTGGGATTAAAGGCGTGTGCCATCACTGTCCAGCTTGTTTTGTTTTCTTAAAGGAAAGTCTCACTCTGTAGCCCAGGCTGGCCTAGAACTCAGGATGTAGCTCTGGCTAGCCTCAAACTCATGGCAATTCTCTTGCTCTGGCCTCCCATGCTGGGATTATAGGCATGAGCCATCACATGGCAGTATAAGAGTATCCTTTTATTTTTTTATTTTTATTTTAAAGATTCATTTGTTTTATTTATTTGAGTACATAGTTGCTGCCTTCAGACACACCAGAAGAGGGCATCAGATCTCATTATAGATGGTTGTGAGCCACCATGTGGTTGCTGGGAATTGAATTCAGGACCTCTAGAAGAGCAGTCAGTGCTCTTAACCTCCGAGCCATCTCTCCATCCCAAGAGTATTCTTTTAATATACCCAAGATTGTAGGTTCTGTTTTCAGCACTAATTTTTTTTAAAATTGATGAACAAAACTTAGTAATATATATGAAGAACTCTGTCTATTATATTCTTGGTTTTTGTTTAATTATTTTTCCTCTTGAACAGCCAGGCTTGGTGGCTCATGCCTGCATTTTACAGCACTTGGGAGGTAGGAGCAGAAAGATTAGGAGTTCAAAGTCATGCGTGACCACGTATCAAGTTTGAGAATAGCCTAGGCCACCACAGACCCTGTCTCCAAAATAGAAAGGCTGAAACTGGAGCTCAGTCACTGAAGTGCCTGCCTTGAATGCACAAAGTCTGGGCTTTGGTCCCCAGCACTGCATAAACTGAGTGCAGCAGTGCATACCTCAATCCCAGCCCTCTCCCTGTGGAGGCAGGAGGATGGAAGTTCAAAGTCATTCTTGACTATTCAGCAGGTTCAAGGCCAGCCTGAGCTACGTGAGCTATGTGAGACTGCCTCAAAACAGCAGCAGCAGCAGCAACAACATCAACGAAACCCATTTGTCTCACGTTTATTATTTCATTTTTCTAGTTTACTTGAGTAAAACCCCCTGAACTGCATCGTTGGTTTGCGACTTTTAAGCAATGCCAAGTACACATGTATTGTTGTAGATTTTACTTTCAATGTTGGAACTAAAGGCATGTTCCACCACTGACCAGCTCAAAAACTCTACTTTTCTTGAGTGGGCCTGTCCCAACAAGAATTTTCTCTCAACAGCATTACTCACAGTGTTGCTGAAGCTGTAGGGAAAAACTGGAAGTGTACTTGAAGAAGCTGTGTGTGTACATGTGTGCGTGTGTGTTGATTTTGAATGTCTGCCTGTGGCATCTGAGGGTAGGGGGTGCCTGTGTGCTGAGACCAGATACTGTGTGTCCTCTGTCATCCTCCACCTTATTCCCTTGGGAAAAAATCTCTCACCCAGCCCTGAGCACTCTCTTTTTTCAGCTAGGCTGGCAGTCAGCAAACCCCAGCAAACTCACTGTTATTGTTCCACTCTGACACCCCAACCCCAGCTCTGAGGCTACAGGCATGGGGGCAGGGCATGCAGAGGACCTTGCATGAGTGCTGGAGGCCCTTGTGCTTCGTGCTTCGAGCTTTTATCACTGAGCCGCTCAGGAGCCCTTGCTGGTGAATCTTGCCAATGTTGATGTCTCCCCTTTGACCTAATCACTCACTGCTAGGAATCAATCTTAAGGAAATGATTCTTGGGAAATAATGAGTCACTTCTAAGAAACAATTGGAAGGATAGTCATTAAAGCATAATATATGATAATAATAAATTTTAGGTGAGTTAGATATACAGTAAAACATTATGTTCAGTGTAATACCCCATAACCATCGGGAAATCACCATGTGATTCTGAGTTATGCACATAAGCCTCAGCTATTATTTAATTCCCCACAAGGAAATAGGAGGTACATATCATAATTTTAAAATCTCTTAAAATATTTTCAAATCATACGTACACAGCTCTAAATCACAGAGTGGTGTCCATGAGGTATAATCCATGTAAGTGAAAGTCATCTAGCAAAACTGATTTGATTTCTTGACTTTTGTAGAGGATTTAAAAAAATATTCTACCTTAATTTATTTATTGTGGGGATGGTGTGGGTATCTGTTCGTCATGGCACACAGGCGGAAGTCACAGTTCAACTTGCAGGACTGGTTCTCTCCTTCCATGTGGTTATCAGGAACTGAACTCAGAATCAGAGGCTTGGCAGCAAGCCCCTTTACCCACTAAACCATTTCAAGGGCCCTTGCTGATAACAGTAATATTGGATTTTGCTATGAGACACTGGTCTTTGGTTTCTTCTCTGTGTGGTATTTTTTTGGGGGGGGGGTCTGGCTTTGATACCAAGGTAATACTACCCTTTTAATGCAAGTTTCACTTTTTAAATTTCATGTTAAGAACTAGTTAATTAGTTGATATCAAGTCTTCTGTATCCCAGGTTGCCCCTGAGCTTGCTGAACACGCAAGGATGGTATTGAACGTAACCCCCTGCCTCTGTTTCTTGAGTGCTGGGCACCACAGGTGTACACCACCATGCCTGTTTTATATGGTACTGGGATTGCTGTTAATCACTGGGACATCTCTCCATCCCTCCTCACTCCTGAGTTTTAAAAAATAGAATATCTTTATTAATTATTTGAGAAAATTATACGTACAATGTATTTGAATCATTGACCCCATTTCTTTCAGATCAAACCCTGACTCCTGTTCCCTGTATATTGGATAAATGATATCCCATTTACACTGTAAATCGAACATTAAAAGCAAACTAGCACACTGGATCTCTTATGAGGCCAATTTTAGTATTTTAACATGCACGTAAGAACAGGAAAAAAGCCGGGCAGTGGTGGCGCACGCCTTTAATCCCAGCACTTGGGAGGCAGAGGCAGGCGGATTTCTGAGTTCAAGGTCAGCCTGGTCTACAGTGTGAGTTCCAGGACAGCCAAGGCTACACAGAGAAACCCTGTCTCGAAAAACCAAAATCAAAACAAAGCAAAACAAAACAAAAAACACAAAAACAAAAACAAAAACAAACAAAAAAAAAAAAAACAAAAAACAAAAAAAAAAAAAAAAAGGAAAAAAAAAAAAAACAGGTATATACCCAAATATGAACAATGACTATTTCTTGTAGCATGATTTTATAAAACTTCAGTGTTAACTACACCTTCGTTTCCTTCCTCTTCTCCCCACCCACTGGGCCTTATGTTCCTCCTTAAAGTTTCTGAACCTTGGATGGTGGAGTTTGATACCCATGACCCAGTACAGCTGAGCTCTCGAAGTTATTTATTCTTTAACCAGTTTTGAGCCTTTGCATTAACCCAGCACTGGACCCTGCATGCTACAATGCTGAGCTGCTGGCAAGCTGTACTCACCAGTGTAGTCAAGGTGAGATGGTTTTGGAGAGCCGTGAGAAGCTGACTTCCGGCACGTGTGACTTGCTGCACGTGTCCGGGCACAGCAGCTGAGATCGCCTGCACAGGAACAAGTCGGTCACAATCCCAGGGTGGAAGAGCAGAAGGGAGGCTCGATTCTTACTGGAAGAACTATCCACAATTGATGAAGAAGGAAGAGTCAGCCTCTGATGGGGATGCAGTCGAGAATAGCCTGTGATGCTCCAGTGGATGCCATATACCCATATATGTATGGGCAGCACTAACTGGATTCATCAGGTTAATAATAGCAATAAAAGGGAAAGGACATGGAGTTGGGAGGAGATGAGGTGGGAGCTAGAGGAGGCAGTGGTGGGTAGATGGGACCAATACACACTCATTGTGTAAGTGTATGACACTTTTAAAGAGTAAGAAATATGTAGCTGAGTGAGGTGGTACATACTTTCTTTTGGTCCCAACACTCAGGAGTCAGAGACAAGTGGATCTCTGTGAGTCTGAGGCCAGCCTGGTCTACTTGGTGAGTCCAGGCCAACTGACTACATAGTGGGACTCTGTTTAAAAAAAATTAAGAGGGCTGCAGAGGTAGCTCAGTGGTTGTGAGCACTTGTCGTTCTGGTAGAGGACCTGAGTCTGGGTCCCAGCATCCATGTTTGCACCACTTACAATGCATCCAGCTCCAGGGGATCCTGTACCCTCCAGGCCTCTGTGGGTGCCTGTATACACACATGCACACACACACACACACACACACACACACATACACACACACAAATACAGTATATAAATTTACAATCAGGATTTAATGTTGAGATCACAGTGTTTTCTAAGTTGATTCATGGGTTCATTGCAATCGTATCACGTTCCAATTTGATTTATTTGTAAAAACTGATTTAAGAATGGTCCTAGCATTCGTATGAAAATGCAAAAAACAAAACAAAAACCCAGGATTGTCAAATTTATGTAAAAAAAAAAAAAAATCTGCCAGGCAGTGGTGGCATACACCTTTAATTCCAGCATTTGGGAGGCAGAGGCAGGCGGATTTCTGAGTTGGAGGCCAGCCTGGTCTACAGAGTGAGTTCCAGGACAGCCAGGGCTACACAGAGAAACCCTGTCTTGAAAAGCAAAAAAAAAAAAAAAAAAAAAAAAAAAAAAGTATCAAGGTCTCATGCTTTTAATTTCAAAACTGACTCAAAGCTCCGGCAACCAGGCCCATGCACTCCTGAGCACAAGGCTTAGACATACAGATCAGAGAAGTAAAGCCAGGACTCCAGAAAGGATTCCCTGTCAGCTTCTTGCAATGTTGGACTGGAATTCTCTAGAGAAACAGAACTGCTAGGCTGAGTCAAAGGCATGGACCTTCCCCGGGGGAGCAAAAAGCAAGGTGCACCCCTCCTCCTCAGGTCCCAAGGGGATTGAATGAGAGCGGCCCCCATGGGTTCATATGTTTGAATACTTGATCCTCAGGTGCAGAATTGTTTGGGGACGATTAGGAGGCGTGGCCTCGTTAGAGAATGTGTGTCACGTTGGTGGGGGGTGAGGGTGCTTCAGGGCTTCAAAAGTCCAAGCTTTTCCCAGTTGTCTGCCCCCTGCCTCTCTCTCTACCTGCAATTTTTGGATCCGATGTGAGCTCTCAGCTATTGCTCCAGCAGGGTGCTGGCCTGCCTGTGGCCGTGCTCCCTGTCGTACTAGTCATGGACTCACCCACCGAGACTCCAAGTTCCCAATAAACTCTTCTATAAGTTGGCCTGGTCCTGTTGTTTTATCCTTGCAATAAAAAAAAGCAACTAAGACAGGTCTTAGTGACAAACTGAGACATGATTCTGTCAAAGTCCACTCCAGGGAACCAATGTGTTTATTGTGCTTCTTTAAGCACAGGGGAGGTGTTATTTCCAGGGATGTTGGAGCATGCTGTACATGGAAAGCCTTTACCCAGCAGGGATGAGGGCTTCCCATAGCCACATAGATGGAGTCCTCTCCCCCAGTCTTCCCTGTTCGTATTCTCTAGCCCCTCACGGAGGCCACATACAATTAAAGCAGAGTTCCATACAATACCTGGCAAGGAGTGTCTAGACAATCAGGTGAGGGGGTCTCGTGACCCTCTCCGGCCCTCAGAAAGGGAGTGTAAACAGTCAATGAGCCCAATTAAGGTAATCCTTCTCCTGCTCAACTCACAAGATGGAGGTTACTTGGCTCAAAGATAGTCATGCACCATGACTGACTTATTCAATGCTGCCTGCATGTTGGCTGCACGGAACACAAGGCTGGAGGCCTCAGTGGTTGGTCTCCATTTGGTACTGAAGGCCTTGGATTCCCACAGAGGACTCAGTCCATGTTGGAAGGCAGATGAAGATGAGTTCTGATGTTAGTGAAGAAAAGCAGCAGCAACAGCAGCGTGGATGCACCCACCAGCTAAGAGCAAATGTAGGCAGGCAACAGCAACACCACTTTCACCTCAGACATCTGTGTATTGGGGGTGCTACCAACCAAAGGTGCCTACTTTTAGCAGTGTCTCTCTTTTAGTTAGTCCTTTAGGAAGTACCCTCTCAGATCCACCCAGAGGTGAATCTCTCAGCTGATTCCAGATCCAATCAAGGTGACAGTCAAGATTAACCATAGTGGTTTTGATGTGATTACTCCTGTGCTCTGATGTTTCCTTTCTGGAATAAGAAGGATGAAATCTGTTGTTTTATTTACAAGAAACCACAGTTAAGAGACATTGAACTTTTAAAACATTGGAATTTGCACATGTGTGTGTACATGCAAATACACAGCAAATACACATGGTACACACAAAGAGAAAGAGACACACACACACACTGAACCAAAACCAAAAAACAAGAAGGGCAGCTGGAGCTGGAAAGATAGCCCAGTGGTTAAGGGCACCAGCTGCTCTTCCAGAGAGGACCTAGTTTCAAGTCCCAGTACCCACAAGACAGCTCACAACCATCCATAACTCCAGTTCCAGAGGATCTGACACCTTCTTCTGTCCTCTGAGGGCACCTAGAACACACATGCTACACAGACATACAATCAGGCAAAACATTCACACTTAAAATAATAATTTGAAACTAAAAATGAAGATATAAGACAACCAGAAAATACTTAAAACATATATCTATGTAAGAGAGTCGTGTGGAAGGCTGTATTGGTTGCTTATATTCATATTCTTAGCACGTGTTAGGCTAAGGTAGCCTGGGCCTAAGAGATGCTGACATTTCTCCAAAGAAGATGTAAAAATAGCTAATGAGGTTTGGGGATATAGCTTGGTAGTAGACTTCTCAGCTAGCAATATGGGAGCTGGATTCAACTCCCTGCACCCATGATAGTGAGCACACAAAAAGAATCATTAATCATCAGGGAAACATAAATCATAAAGAGATGTGACTCCATCCACGATGATGCTGCACTCAAAAGGCCAGACAGTAACAACTGTTGGCAGTTATGTGGAGAAATTAGAACCCTCCTTCACAGCTGCACGAATGGAACATGCTCTAGTTGCACTGGAAAGCAATTAGCAGAGGTTAACCACAAGCAGTTAACCCCGAGTTCCTGTATGGTCCTGCAGTCCTCCCAGGCACATGTTAAAGGGAAGTGAAAACATGTCCACCCAACAATTTACCCATCAGTGTTCACAGCAGCAGTACTGATAATATCCAAAAGGCATAAAAATTCCAAATGTCCGGGAACCGATGAACAGAAAAATAAAATGTGGTATAGCTACACAACAGAATAGAAATACTATTTGAGCATGAAAAAGGGTGAGTATTTTTCTTTTCCTTTTCAAAACAACCTTCTGAGGTAGTAGTCCAGGCCGGCACACTGACAAACATACACCCATAAAAATAATTTTTGAAATTTTTACTTAAATTTTTTTTTTTT
>JADRCD010053841.1:0-12384 GCA_019843815.1 Montemys delectorum | reverse complement strand
GACTATTAATGACTGTTTCTATTTCATAAGCAGATATGGGACTGTTTAGATTGTTGATCTGATCTTGATTTAACGTTGGTACCTGGTATCTGTCTAGAAAATTGTCCATTTCATCCAGGTTTTCCAGTTTTGTTGAGTATAGGCTTTTATAGTAGGCTCTCATGATTTTTTGGATTTCCTCAGTGTCTGTTGTTATGTCTCCCTTTTCATTTCTGATCTTGTTAATTAGGATACTGTCTCTGTGCCCTCTAGTTACTCTGGCTGAGAGTTTATCTAGTTTGTTGATTTTTCTCAAAGAACCTGCTCCTGGTTTGGTTGATTCTTTGTATAGTTCTTTTTGTTTCTATTTGGTTGATTTCAGCCCTGAGTTTGATTATTTCCTGCCTTTGACTCCTCTTGGATGAATTTGCTTCTTTTTGTTCTAAGCACTTTCAGGTATGCTGTCAAATTGCTGGTGTATGCTCTCTCCAGTTTCTTTTTGGAGGCACTTAAAGCTATGAGTTTTCCTCTTAGGACTGCTTTCATTGTGTCCCATAAGTTTGGGTATGTTGTGGCTTCCTATTCATTAAACTCTAGAAAGTCTTTCATTTATTTCTTTATTTCTTCCTTGACCAAGTTATCATTGAGTAAGGTGTTGTTAAGCTTCCACAATCTTAACAAGTATGTGAGCATTCCATTGTTTATATTGTTATTGAGGAGCAGCCTTAGTCCATGGTGATCTGATAGGATACAAGGGATTATTTCAATCTTCTTGTATCTGTTGAGGCCTGATTTGTGACCAATTATATGGTCAATTTTGCAGAAGGTACCATGCGGTGCTGAGAAGAAGGTATATCCTTTTGATTTAGGATAAAAAGTTCTATAGATATCTGTTAAATCCATCTGTTTCATAACTTGTTAGTCTCACTGTGTCCTGTTTTAGTTTCTGTCTCCATGATCTGTCCATTGCAGAGAGTGGGGTGTTGAAATCTCCCACTACTATTGTGTGAGGTTTAATATGTGCTTTGAGCTTTAGTAAAGTTTCTTTTATGAAAGTAGATGCCCTTTGATTTGGAGCGTAGAGGTTCAGAATTCAGAATTCATCTTGGTAGATCATTCCTTTGATGAATATGAAGTGTCCCTCCTTATCTTTTTTGATCACTTTAGGGTGAAAGTCAATTTTATTTGATATTAGAATGGCTACTCCAGCTTTTTTCTTAGGACCATTGGCTTGGAGAATTGTTTTCCAGCCTTTTATTCTGAAGTACTGTTTGCCTTTGTCACTGAGGTGGGTTTCCTGTATGTAACAAAATGTTGGTTCTTTTTTACATACCCAATCTGATAGTGTATGTCTTTTTATTGGGGAGTTGAGTCCATTGATATTAATAGATATTAAGGAAAAGTAATTGTTGTTTCCTGTTAGTTTTGTTGTTAGAGTTGGAAATCGATTCATGTGGCTATCTTCTTTTAGTTTTGTTGGAAGATTACATTTTTGCTCTTTTTAGGATGTAGTTTTCCTCCTTGTGTTGGAGTTTTCCATTTATTACCCTTTGAAGTGCTGGATTTGTACAAATATATTGTGTGAATTTGGTTTTGTCATGGAATACTTTGGTTTCTCCATCTATGGTGATTGAAAGTTTTGCTGGCATTTGTGTTCTCTTACGGTCTGTATGACATATGCCCAGGATCTTCTTCTAGCTTTCATAGTCTCTTCTGAGAAATCTGGTGTAATTCTGATAGGCCTGCCTTTATATGTTACTTGACTTTTTCCCCTTACTGCTTTTAGTATTCTTTCTTTGTTTTGTGCATTTGTTGTTTTGACTATTATGTGGCCGGAGGAATTTCTTTTCTGGTCCAATCTATTTGGAGTTCTATAGGCTTCTTGTATGTTCATGGGTATCTCTTTCTTTAGGTTAGGGAAGTTTTCTTCTATAATTTTGTTGAAGATATACACTGGCCCATTACATTGGGAATCTTCACTCTCTTCTATACTTATTATCCTTAGGTTTGGTCTTCTCATTGTTTCCTGGATTTCCTGGATGTTTTGGGTTAGGATCTTTTTGCATTTTGCATTTTCTTTGACTGTTGTGTCAATGTTTTCTATGGTATCTTCTGCCCCTGAGATTCTCTCTTCTATCGCTTGTATTCTGTTGGTGATGCTTGCATCTATGTTTCCTGACTTCTTTGCTAAGATTTCTAACTCTAGAGTTGTCTCTCTTTGTGATTTCTTAATTGTTTCTACTTCTATTTTTAGGTCCTGGATGGTTTTGCTCAATTCCTTCACCTGTTTGTTTGTGTTTTCATGTAATTCCTTAAGGGATTTTTGAGTTTGCTCTTTAAGTGCTTCTACTTGTTTACTTGTGATCTCCTGTAATTCTTTATGGGATTTTTTTGTTTCCTCTTTAAGGGCTTGTACCTCTTTACCTGTGTTCTCCTGTATTTCTTTAAGGGAGTTATTCATGTCCTTCCTAAATTCCTCTAGCACCATTGTAAGATATGATTTTTAGATCCAAATCTTGCTTTTCTGATGTTTTGGGATATCCAGGACTTGCTATGGTGGCAGTACTAGGTTCTGATAAAGCCGAGTAGTCTTGGTTTCTGTTGGGAGGATTCTTGTGTTTGCCTTTTGCCATCTGTTGATCTCTGGTGTTAGATATTCTTGCTCTCTGTGACTAGAGCTTGTTCCTCCTATGGGTCTGTAAGCCTGTGTAAGTACTTCTAGGAGATCAGCTCTCCTCTGGTAAATCCGGGGCACAGATGGGTAAGTCCCTGATTAAGGCACTCCCTGGAGACAGGCTCTCTGCTTGCAAGGATTGGGCAAGGATGATTACAGATCCACTGCTGTCACTTGGAAGCTGAAAGGATCCTGTCCCTGCTGCCTTGCAACTCCCCTGCGACTCCTGAAGCCTGTGCCTCCCGGCTGGGTCCGCCTTAGAAAGTCACCAGAGAGAAAATCACATTTATACTTTTAATGTGCATATAAACTTTCAGTTAATTTGGGTAAAGTATCAAGGTGCATAATTACTCGACCCTATTATTAAGAGTATTTAATTTTGGAAAAATGAGCTCTCTTTTCATGTGTTTCTTCTATTCTATGTTCACACCAGTGCAGAATGGGAATTCCCATTGCTTCATGTCCTCATCTATGTTGGGTATTTTCAGGTATTTGGATTTCTTCCATTCTAAAGATTTGTACTAGGCATGGTGCTCATAATTATGTAGAATTGCAGTTCTAAGGGGTCTGATTACTACTTCTGACCTTCTATGGGCATCCAGCATGCATACAGTATACATAATCCATCTAGGCAAAAACTGTCATACACATAAAATAAAGCTTAAAAAATTAAAAAGATGTATTTTTGTGTTACACTGGTGTTTTAATTTACAATTCTCTAATGACATTGAATATCTATTCCTAAGCTCATTTGCTGTCTAGCATCACATTTGGTGACGTATCTTTCTATGTCTTTTTCCAGATTACAAAAATATCTGTGTGTGTATGATATATTCATATTGTGTGAATGCAGGTATGAATTCTTGAAAGTCAGAAGACAACCTCAGGTGCCCTTGTCTTCTACTTTGACATATAGGGTCTCTTGTTTGTTGCTGCATTTGTTTGGCTAGCTGGCATGACAGCATCCTGAGATTGCCTGTCTGTATTCCCTATCTGGCTGTGAGAACAGCAGATGTACAGACATGTTCTGTCCTGTCTGGATTTTTGTAGTTTTCTGTTCAGTTTTTAACAGTTCTTTGTAAATATTGAGTAATGGTTCTTTGTCAGACATGCTTTTTATAAATATTTTTTTTCCAGAAATCTATGGCTTAGCTTTGTATTCTTCTGATAGTATCTTTGGAAAAGTAGAATTATTATTATTATTATTTTAATAAAACACAAACATTAGTTATTTTTTTTCAGAATTATGGCTTTGGTTTTGTACCTTAAATGGTATATCTCATTGCTATATCCAGAGTCACCTAGACTTCCTCTTACATTATCTCCTAAGAGTTTTATAGTTAGGAGTATGATACTCTTTGAGTTAATTGTTGTGAATATGTAGGTTGTTTTTAGATTCCTTTAATGCTATCGCATCAAGTATTAAATTTTTAGCCTTGCAACTCAGACATTAGGTCAGTGGTAGAACAATTGCCCAGCATACATGACATCCTATGTTTAACAAGAAATGAAAAGGAAATGAAAAGAGTTTCTTTCACTTAGCAATACTTTTTTTTTTTGAGACAGTGTCTTGTTAAGTAGCTCTGGCCAACTAAAATTCATTAGGTAGATTAGACCAACCTTGAACTCAAAGAGATCTACCTACATTTTCCACCATGCCTGGCTACCTTGTATTATTACTTTTGCACTTGACTTCAAATGTGGATATATTTCTGGTTCTATATTCAAGGATATTTTTTGATTTTTGATTTTTCCATTCTTTTCTTTTTGTAATGGATTGGGATTGACTTTAGGGTTTCCCACATTCTAGGTAGGTGTTCTACCACTGGAGATACATCCCCAGGCCCTCTATTTTTTTTTTCATTGATGTAGTTTCCTATAACTCTGCCATTACCACATAATCTTTATAAGTGCAGATTTAGCTTAATGCCCAAAGTCAAGTAGTAGCAGTTAATTTTGTTTTACAATGCAATATTATATTGGCTACTTTGGGTCTTTTGCCTTTCTTTCCATATGAACTCTGTAGTCAGTTATCAATATTTACAAAACACTTCACTAGAACTATGATTGGTATTGCTTTGAATCTATAGATGAAGTTGGAAAGTGGTAATATATTGATAATATTGAATTTCCCTTTCTCTGAAGATGTATTATCTATTTATTTGGTCCTTTACTTTCTTTAATCTGTTTCAATATGCTATGCGATTGTCATTATATTTCTACTTAAGTATTTCAGTTTGCAAAGCATTACATAAATACTACTGGGCCTTTTTTGTTATTTATTTATTTATTTATTTGTTTGTTTATTTATTTATTTTTATTTATTTATACTCCAGGTTTTATTCCTCCCCACCCCAGTACACCCTCCCATTGTTCCACATTCCTATAACTCCTCCTCATGCTACTGTCTCAACAAGGATGTCTACACTACCTGCCCCCCCAACCAGACCTCTAAACTCCCTGGGGTCCCCAGTCTCTTGAGGGTAAGGTACATCTTCTGTGAATGAACACAGACCCAGCAGTCCTATAGTGTATGTGTGTTGTCGGCCTCATATCAGCTGGTGTATGCTGCCTGTCTGGTGGTCCAGTGTTTGAGAGATCTCAGGAATCCAGGTTAATTAAGACTGCTGGTCCTCCTACAGGGTCACCCTCCTCCTCAGCTTCTTCCATTCTTCCCTAATTCAACCACAGGGGTCGCCAGCTTCTGTCCATTGGTTAGGTTCAAATATCTGCATCTGACTCTTTGAGATGCTTGTTGGGTCTTCTGGAGTGTGGTCATGATAGGTCCCTCTATATGAGCTCTACATAGCCTCAGTAATAGTGTCAGGCCTTGGGACCTCCCCTTGAGCTGAATCCCACATTGGGCCTGTCTCTGGACCTTCTCTTCCTCAGGATTCTCTCCATTTCCATCCCTGTAATTCTTTCAGACAGGAACAATTATGGGTCAGAGTTGTGATTGTGAGATGCCCCCCTCCCTCACTTGATGCCCTCCCTGTCTTCCTACTGGAGGTGGGCTCTATAAGTTCTCTCTCCCTACTATCAGGCATTTCATCTAAGGTCCCTCCCTTTGAGTTCTGAGAGTCTCTCACCCCAAAGTCTCTGGTAAATTCTTGAGGTTCTACTTCCAACCTCCTACCTCCCTAGGTTGCCTGTTTCCATTATTTCTGCTGGCCCTAGGGGCTTCAGTCCTTTTCCCTCACCCAATACCAGGTCAGGTCCCCTCTTCCCCCAGGCCCATCCACTTTCTCACCTAGGTCCCTCCATCTCTCCCCACTTCTGATTGCTTTATTCTCCCTCCTAAGTAGGACTGAGGAGTCTTCACCTGGACTCTTCAGCTTGTTGGCCTTTTTGAGTTTGGTAGACTATATCTTGGATATTCTGTACTTTCCTTTCTTTTCTTTTTTCTGGGGGTGGGGCGTGTTGGCTAATATCCACTTATTAGTGAGTACATACCATGCATGTCCTTTTGGGTATGAGTTACATCACTCAGGATGATATTTTCTAGTTCCATCCATTTGCCTCCAAAACTTAGGATGTACTCGTTCTTAATAGCTGAGTGTACTCGCTCTTAATAGCTCCATTGTGCAAATGAACCATATTTTCTGTATCCATTCTTCTGTCATGTGATATCAGATTGTTTCTAGCTTCTGGCTATCACAAATAAGACTTCTATGAACATAGTGGAATATGTGCCTTTGTGAACTTGAGGGGTCATCTTTTTGGTATATTTCCAAGAGTGGTATTGCTGAGTCTTCAGGTAGATCTATTTCCAATTTTCTGAGGAACCTCCAGATTGATTTCCAGAGTTATTGTACCAGTTTGCAATCCCACCAGCAATGGAGGAGTTCCTCTTTCTCCACATGCTTACCAACATGTGTTGTCACTTGAGGTTTTTATTTTAGCCATTTTGATTGGTGTAACTTGGAATCCCAGGATTGTTTTGATTTGCATTTCTCTGATCACTAAGGACTTTGAACATTTCTTTAGGTGCTTCTCAGCCATTCTATATTCCTCTGTTGTAAATTCTCAGCTTAGTTCTGTACCTCATTTTTTTATTGCGTTGTTTAGTTTTTTGATGGTGAGCTTCTTGAGTTCTTTATATATTTCAGACATTAGCCCTCTATCGGTTTGTGGGGTTAGTGAGGATTTTTTCCCAATATGTAGGCTGCCAATTTGTCTTATTGAATACTGTTTTTGCCTTACAGAAGCTTTATAGTTTCATGTGGCCCCATTTATCAATTCTTGATCTTAGAGCATGAGCTATTGGAGTTCTGTTTAGGAAATTTCCCCCTGTGATGAGTTCAAGGTTCTTTCCCACTTTCTCTTCTATTAGATTCAGTGTAACTGGTTTTCTGTTGAAGTCCTTGATCCACTTGGACCTGAGCTTTGTGCAAGGTGACAACTATGGTTCTATTTTCATTTTTCTACATACAGACAGCCAGTTAGGCCAGCATCATTTATTGAAGATGCTTTCTTTTTTCCATTGTATATTTTTGGTGTCTTTGTCAAAGATCAAATGTGTGTGTAAGTGTGTGGTTTTATTTCTGGGTCTCCAATTCTACTCCATTGATCATCATGTCTGTCTCTATACCAATACAGTTTTTATCACTATTGCTCTGTAGTAAAGCTTGAGGTGAGAGATGGTGATTACCTCAGCCATTCTTTTATTGTTAATAATTGTTTTCACTCATCTGGGTTTTTTGCCTCTCTAGATGAGTTTGAGAATTGCTCTTTCCGTGTCTTTGAAGGATTGTGTTGGGATTTTGACGGAGATTACATTGAATCTATAGACTGTCTTTGGTAGGATGGCCATTTTTACTATATTAATTCTGCCAATCCATGAGCATGGGAGATCTCTTCATTTTCTGAGATATTCTTTGATTTCTTTCTTGAGAGACTTGAAGTTATTGTCATACAGGTCTTTCACTTGTTTGGTTAGAGTTACTCCAAGATATTTTATATTATTTGTGGCTATTGTGAAGGGAATTGTTTCCCTAATTTCTTTCTCAGCCTGTTTAAAGAAGGCTACTTATTGATTTGAGTTAATTCTATATCCAGCCACTTTGCTGAAGTTGTTTATCAGCTGGAGTTCTCTGGTAGAATTTTTGGGGTTACTTATATATACTATCATATCTTCTGCAAATAGTGGTACCTTTATTTCTTCTTTGCCAATTTGTATCCCCTTGATCTCTTTTTGTTGTCTTATTGTTCTAGTTAGTACTTCGAGTACTATATTGCACAGATGTGGGGAGAGTGGGCAATATGAATTTCATGAGAACTATACTATACTATAGTAGAGCTTTTCAAACACGTATAATAAAGTTATAAAATGAGAACCTAGGAGTAGGCAATTTGTAAAGAAAGGCATAGAGAGTCTAGGAGAGGTCATCTTCTATTATTGGTAGTGCTTTCCTAAATATCCCCCTATTTTAGTATCTCAAAGGAGATACTTAAGAGGTTTGTGTTGAAATAGCACATGATGGCACTTTCAAAATTCAAGCTATCCGAAGAGTGATCCACAGCTATATCAATTTCACTTACTGGTCATTGTGATATTCTGAATTTGTTTCAAATATGGCCATCTGTCTTCTATTGCTGAATGCTTTCCCCATTTAGATTCTCTGGTCTATTTGATAAGGGATTAAGTTTGAAGAGATGAGGCAGGTGTGTTTGATTGCACTGGGATGATTGCTTTACTTCTGGGATCCTGAAATAGGAACTTGCTTCCAATATTCCTTCATAGTCAATCTTTATGGCAACTACCATACTACTACACCATACTCTGAAACATAGCTTGTGCTTACATTTTCTTGCTTTCCTGTTTAGATATGTCACAGACTTCCTATACATTTTAATCTATTTTTCTGAGTCTGGTATTCAAGGCCCTTCAGAATTTTGCCTAACTAATGATTTGTTCCCTTTGTTTTTCTGTCAAAAACTCATGTTTAAGTGAAACTAGGTGATAGTATGGATAGGATTAGAAGCAGAGTTTTAAGGAGAAAAACCAAAACCATGAGCTGAGATTTAACTAACTATATTTAGGTTCAGGAAATGAGGTGATAAAAGACTAGTTTATATGTGCAAGATATAAGAAAGGCACAATGAAGTTGATGGTGTATATTAGGTGCAGAAGTTTAGGACTTAGGCTTTATTGGCTATGCTTTTTACATAATATCTAGTGGTGGGACATTTATAGCTTATGTGGTTGTTGAATAAGAATGGCCTCCATAGGCTCATATATTTGAATGTTTAGTCACCAGGAAGTAGCACTATTTGAGAAAGATTAGGAGGTATGGACTCTTTGGAGGAAGTGTGTCTCTGAAGGTGGGCTTTGAGGTTTCAAAAACTCATGCTAGGCCCAATGTCTGTTTGTGTCTGTGTCTGTGTCTGTGTCTGTGTCTGTGTCTGTGTCTGTGTCTGTGTCTGTGTCTGTGTCTGTGTCTGTGTCTGTGTCTGTCTCTCTCTCTCTGTGTCTCTCCTCTCTCTCTCTCTCTCTCTCTCTCTCTCTCTCTCTCTCTCTCTCTCTCTCTCTCTGACTGTACATCAGCATGTAGTTCAAAGCTACCTTTGCAGCACTATGGCACTTCCTGCCATTTTATTATATACCATGATGCCATGATGGTAATGGACTAACCTCTGAAACTATATGCAAGGTGACAGTTAAATGCTTTCTTATATAAGAGTTTCCTTAGTCATGGTGTCACTTTAGAGCAATATAATACTGACTAAGATAACTTGTTAAATGAGTCATAATAGACAGGCCCTATACATTATCATCATTTTTCTCTTCCTCCATTACACATTACCTTACTGTGTGTTTAGGAGTTGGGAGGCAGGTGTGCCCCTCTGTTCATAGCCCTATTCTGGTCTAAATACTAGTGAATCTTTATGGTGTCAAGGGGAATCCAAGATTATTGTATAAATGAGAACCCAGATTTTCCCCTGGCAGGGTGTTTAAAGAATAGCCGAATTAGAAGGAACACGAGGCAAACATCAAATCAGCAATGTTGAGAGACAGACACAAAAGCAAACATCTAGAGCTCAATATTCTATAGAACAGTTATTTAACTTAATTATAGAGTGGAATATAAGGCAGTGGTTCTCAAACTTCCTAATGGTGCAGTTCTTTTATAGAGTTAGTTCATCATGTTGTGGTGACCCCCCAATCATAAAATTACGTTGGTTGTTACTTCATAGCTGTAGTTTTGTGACTGTCATGAACTATTATGAAAATATCTGGCAGGTAGAATACCTGACATGTGACCTGACTCATGGGTTGAAAACCATTGGTGTAAAGTATCATGATGAGAACAGACATAATCTGCACTAAACAAGTTTTATGGGGAGAGGAGTGGGAGCTATTGAGAAGACAGTGAATTTAGACATCATTTTCTTTCAAGACTTTACTACTATTATTTAACATACAGGTAAACGTTTATTTGGCTATAATGGCAAATGGATCAAATGATGCTGAACATGAATCATTTACTAATAAAATGGCATTAAATAAAGCAAAAATTGTGTTTAAAATATAAAAATAATAAACAAAGGTACCTGGAATCTATAGGCTAATTCCCAAAATGAAGTGAATTTATAATATCTGCTGTGAAATTAGAAAATTTCATCCCTACTTTGGGGAAGGGCTACCATCATCAGTATTCAGTCAGCTGAAGATGGATCGCAAGAGGTGTCTAAACATGAATTTCAAATCATGAATGCTCCTTCCCCAAGGACTATCTTTCATCGTGCTAGAAGGTGTCATGTAAGTGCAGAGGAGGAAGGCATCCAACAGTTCTAACTAGGTATGCCACCTATAAATCACATCAATGCCCAGCATTGTATGACAACCCTAAGGATAGAATAGTGACACACATACCTTGGCAGTTACCAACAGCTCTGGAATTGGATTTAATGGATACAGAAAATGTGCATGATTTATGTAATAGAATATTATTCAGCTATTAAAAACAAAGACATCATTAATTTTTCAGGTAAATGGATGGAACTAGAAAATATCCTGAACCAGACCCAAATCCTGAACCAGACCCAAAAAGGACATGCACGGTATGTACTCACTGGAAAGTGGATATTAGCTAAAAAGTACAGAATACCCATGATACAACCCACAGACCCTAAGAAGTTAAAACAGGAAAGAAGGCCCAAGTGAGGATGCTTCAATCCCACTTAGAAGGGTAGAACAAATTAATCATGGGAGACAGAGGAAGAAAGGGACCTGGATGAGAGAACACAGAAGAAGGGGAAAAGGAGGTAGGGTCAGGTATGGGTGAGAGACAGGAGAGAAGCCCAGAGGGTCAGGAGAATAGATGGAAATATGTAGCTGCTAGGAGAAGTAGGGTGGCTGATGGGGGAACCTCTAGAAACTCCCAGAGATTTGGTATGTGAGAGGCTTCTAGGACTCATGGGGATGACCTTAGAAGAAATGCCTAACAGTGTGGAGATGGAACCTGAAGAGACCACCTCCAGTAGATAGACAGTGCCCCCAGTAGAGGGATAAAGACAAAAACCCACCTTCAAAATTTTCGACCCCAAATTGTTCCTGTCTAAAAGAAATTAAGGAGAAAAAAATGGAACAGAAACAGAAGGAATGGCTGACTTATGACTGGCCCAACTTGGGATCCATCCCATGGGAGGGCAACAAACCCTGACACTATTACTGATGTTATGTTGTGCTTACAGACAGGAGTCTAGCATGGCTGTTCTCTGAGAGGCTCTACCAGGAGCTGCCTGAGATAGATGCCTATATTCACAGCCAACCACTAGACTGAGGTCAGGGACCCCTATGGAAATAAGAGTCAGGGGAATGATTGAAGGAACTGAAGGAGATGGAAACCTCATAGGAAGACCAACAGTGTCAACTAACCTGGACCCTTGGGTGTTCCCAAAGACTAAGCCACCACCAAGGAGCCTACATGGGCTGGTCCAAGGCCTCCAACACATATGTAGCAGAGAACTGCCTTGTCTGGTCTCTGTAGGAATGGATGCAACTAATTCTGTAGGGATCTGATGCCCCAGGGAGCGGGGATGCCATGGGGGCACCCTCTCAGAGGTAAAGGGGATGGGGGTAGGGGAAGAACTCAATGTTTAGCACAAGGAGGAGGCAACATTTGGGATGTACATAAATACAACAATTAATTTATAAAAAAAACAAAGAACAAAGCCCAAAACTGCTCAATAAGCGAGATGCCATGCATGGCAGTAGAAACCTAATGATCTACTCAGGGGTAGTGAAATCACGTTTTTTTTTTTTTTTTTTTTTTTTTGTGTGGAGGAGAATCTATACCCACCAATTTAGAAGACGATCACAATCTCTAAAAGCAACCTATAAACATTTGTCCTTATACCCACAGATTAGTGTAGTTTTCACCCCTAATTAAGGAAACTTCTCTTTACAAGAGATGGAGACACTACAGAAACCAAATCCAATCAAAACACAGAATTGTGGAGCCCAATCCTAGTGGATACAGCTTTAAAACACTCCTGCACCCAAGGCCCAAGGATCATTGAGGAAGAGAGAGAAGAAAGATTCTAAGAGCCAGAGGATCAGGGACTTTTCTGAGAGATAGTATGTCCTACTAACAACAGAAGCTACACCCATAAAAGTCTCATTAATGTGACTGTTTAAACATGCTGACCAAGGATGACACAAAAGGCCATGCCAAAATGGGTGGGGGGAAAGCCTGTGAGGTCTCAACCATACAAAAAGATCTATA
>JADRCD010053829.1:0-11890 GCA_019843815.1 Montemys delectorum | reverse complement strand
GAGTAAAGAACTCTGGGAGGGGGAATCAGGAAGGGGACAACATTTGGGATGTAAATAAATAAAATAATTGATTTAAAAAAAAAAACAGGGAAAAAAATGAGTATTTATTCTTGCTTTCAGTCTCCAGAAAGGAAATTAGAGCTTTTTAGCAAATAAAACTGGACTTGGCAGCACACATACTAAAATCGAAACAATACAGTGAAGATTAGTATATAGCCCCTGTGCAAGGATCATGCTTAAATTTATGAAGTATTCCATAAAACAAAAGAAAGCACATAAAACGCTCTAAAATGATAACGTAAGGGGAGAGAATTATGTTCGAGCAGGAAGGTCCTCTTCACTCGTGGTCCATAAATAAGTTATAGAGGGCTTGTGAATATGTAACACTTTTGATGCAAGCCTATGTGTGAAATGTCCATTTATCAGCTTCTACAAAGTTAACAGGTATGACCTTCCTATGCTTATGTTTACAGTATTATGTGTAGCAACAATTAGCATCAGAAGCACCAGTATCCTTGAATACTAGTTCATATTTTCTAGATGATGATGGTGCCCTTAGAATATACTTTGATGAGAATATGGTAAATTTATACTTGACTTCTATGAAGCAGGATTCTAATCAAGATTAACTTGAACCACCAAAACAGGTGACCCAAGATTCTTTGAATGAAGTCAAGGCTTGATTTCTTTTAGGAAGGCGGCCACTATTCTGCTTAAAAACTTACCCTCTTAATCTTTGTCTCATATTCTTGAAAAAGTATGACTTTCAGGCAGGGTAGCTGGATTAGAGAAGGAGACATAGTCAGACACTTGGCCATAACTAGACACTGGCTTTTAACTAGGAGTCATTTTAAACTCAAAAAATGTCACCATCTGTAATTAGAGGCTTGAGAAAGATAGTCATCAACGGAATGTGGCTCAGTTCCATCTCACAGTAGGTGTAGTGGATTCCTCAATCCGTATTGCAGTTATCTCCTCAGTTCTAAGATACATAACTGGAGTGGAAATACTTAACAGCTTGCACGGATTTTCTGATCTATGGAGTGTCCAAGATGACTAAAGTAAGGACATCTGGAAGCCACTAATGGAAGTAGTAAGGTGAAGACAAGGCCACATGCTTGAAAAGGTTGCAGAGATTACATCATTCTGTACTGCAGGGAGTATTTTCTTAGAGACTGAAATGATGGTTTTACTATAGCCCATTTCAGTTCATCTTTTCATACAATATAGACAACAAATGCATCTTGAAGAATTATTAAGAAATCTAGCCATGTTATGGTTCTTATATAGCTATGATTTTAGGTGTGGGCTAATGTTTGGAGTAAATTAATAACCTCCCCTTTTACCCAGGATGCAGCTAAATTAACTACCAAAATATATTTTTAACTATTTTTCTCTTTTTGTAGGCTACTCTAAGTAAATACCATTTCAGTAAGTTATTTAACTATTTCTTTTTTAGTGACAAAGAACAAACCTGTTTTTAGATTCTTGATCTATACTTTAATCCAAACATACATTTTTTATGTTACATTTTACTTAGCAGCAAGCAATAATAGCTAATAAATCCTCCTAGAAGGCCTGCTTTCATATCTAGTTATTTAAAGGTCGCCCCTATGACCCCTCAGGCTTTATTGATTACTGCCTCCCCTAAATGCTGTAGCAATACAATCTTCACTTCAGAATTTCAGGTTATGAATTGATTGTGCCTTGCACTGTTCATTATCACTCCATGTTTCTTCATTTACCAAATACTTCTGACAACTGCTCCCAAACATGCTGTGTGATTTCCTCTTGCCTCACACTTCTCTGATTTTCTGCAATGCTGTCAAAGTGAGTTGTATAAAACCTAAAGATCTTTGTCCTTAACTGAACTCTATGAGTAACTTCTATTCTTAGCAATGAATCTTGTAAATAATAATTTGTCATCCCTTTATAGCTATTGTTGAAACTACAGCTGTTGGATTCCATAGAGAGAGAATGAAATGTGGATTTGAAACAAGAAAAGAAATTTAGCATTAGAAAAGAAAATTGACCCTGTGTTCTATTTTAAACTAGACATAGTTTAAACTAGACATAGAGCCTTGGACACTGTAGTGTTTGAATCTCTCTCTCCCAAAATTTTACACATATGAGTGAAGGTTTCCTTAAGAAATGAAAAATCTGTGATTCTAGTTACACAACAACATTCTCTCTCTCTCTCTCTTTACATAAAATTAAGTTTATTAATGACTATTTTTGAAGCCAGCCATTTTGTCCAATATTTAAATAACAAGCTATTTAGTATTAAAGCAGAAAGTGCTGCCACAATGTGACAGAAATACAGCTCTATCCATAGACCCTTCATTTACTTATACATTAGATGCTAGTTTTATTTAAGCAAGTCACCCCTACTTGTTCTAAAATATGGGATGGCTATCCCAATGGAAAAGCAAATGGGGAGACTTAGATTGTTTTTTCCCCTATCTAGAGCTGGTTCAATTCAAGTGAAGCTATTAATATTCTTACCAGTCTGGACTGTTTTGATATGTCACATTATGATTTCAAACCTAATAGCCATAAGATTTGCCCTCCCCAAAAAAAAGAAAAAGAAAAAGAAATGAAAAGAAGAGAAAAGAAAGAAAAAGAAAAGAAAAAAGGAAAGGAAGCCTAGACTTCAAGACACAGACAGACAGGCACCAATGTCAAATGCCTTCAGGTCAAGACTTAGGGAGGCAAAGTGTTTCTGCAGACATAACTGTCCAGTGATCACTAAACTCACTAACCTGTGGTTTGCTTTTTTTTTTTCTTTTTTTTTAGGTTTTTTCAAGACAGGGTTTCTCTGTATAGCTCTGGCTGTCCTGGAATTCACTCTGTAGACCAGGCTGGCCTCGAACTCAGAAATCTGCCTGCCTCTGCCTCCCAAGTGCTGGGACTAAAGGCGTGTGCCACCACCGCCCGGCGGTTTGCTATTTTTTAAAACTCGTATCCTTAAGTAATCAAATACAGATAAAATGAAAAACTATTTGACCAAATCAGACTGGCTTATTAAAGATCTAAAACCTTCTGTTGCTTTGGTGAGTGTTTGGTAAAAACAAACTATTAATTTATTCCATGAGTTTTATATCAGAGCTCTCTCTCAATCCTAGGTGACAACAAGCGGGAGTAAGGATCTAAGGAGCAGCACTGGATGGAAACATTATCTTACATCTGTAATATATCCTCTATGATCACATAGACCAGACTTTCTCAATCACATCCAGCTTAAACAGAATTTTAAATTTGTAGCTTATTTCATAATCCCAAACCGAATCTTTCTCCGTCTAAACACTGCACTAAAATGCACAAATCCCTTCTCCAGCAGTTACGGGCAATCAACTGGAACTGTTTATCTATCCCACGTCTCAGAGAGACGTGCAAATGAGATGCTTCCTGCTTCATCCTTACTGTCTGGCATCTCTTGAAGTCTTATTTTCCTTTAGGACATGAAATTAGGAACAGTTTAATATACCTATGTTGAACTTGGGACCGATCCTTAAGCACGGCTGCAACAGCATCCTCATGGGTATCAAAGTGCATGTCAGCTTCTCCAGGGGCCTTCGCACTGGAGCTGTATTCCATGGTGATTCTCACAGGCTTCAGTGGAGCAAAGAAATTTATAATGTCTTGGGCGTTGGCTTGGAAAGGCAATCCTCTTATGTGGACAAAATGCAGGGAAGGCCTAGTTACAAAATCAACAGCTTCTGGATGTTTTCCTGACATCTCTCTTTAGGCAATTCTATCTCTTTATCACTTTCAAAAGTTGTCATAAGCCAAATATCCCCATTTACTTCATTCATGTTCCTCAAATACTACTTCTGGTTCAGCTATATATTTAATAGTAGGAGAAGATGCCATTTTCTCTCTTTTATGGGATCCAACGTGTGGTCGAACTTCATTCCTTCTGCTTGGAAATATCTCTATGTATGTTACCAATTTTTTCCCTGTGCTTTAGAAGCGCTTGGTTGGCTGTTTCTGGTTCTTCAAACTGTACACAGGCTTCCCCTGTTTTTCTTCTCCTTCTATAGCCCATCACAAAATAATGTCTACTATGTTCAGTTCTGCAAAGAAGTCCACAATGTCCTTTTCTTTTCTTTCTTTCTTTCTTTCTTTTTTTTTTTTTTTTAGGTTTTTCGAGACAGGGTCTCTCTGTGTACCCTGGCTGTCCTGGAACTCACTCTGTAGACCAGGCTGGCCTCGAACTCAGAAATCCGCCTGCCTCTGTCTCCCAAGTGCTGGGATTAAAGGCCACCACCGCCCAGCCACAATGTCCTTTTCATTGCAGCTGTAAGAAAGTCCTCTCAGACCGACCACACCATCACTGAGCACAGACAGGGGAAGGCTTGACCTGCAGGCTCTTCATTAAAGCATCCACCTCCTCTTCGTTTATTTCATACACTTTGACATACCGCTGCCCCATGTACATCCGGTGCTTTTCTAAGGCCTTCTGTACACCCTGCTCAGACTCCATCTCAATTAAGGTATCGCCCCTCCACTTCCCATCTCTATTTAGGAGGAAATGTATTCCATTCTCACTGTTTCGGATTCGATAGTCTTAGAAGTTATGAACATCTTCTACAGTGCAGGACCAAGGCAGCCCCTGAGCTCGAATGAGATAAACATTACTCACTTCTTCTCCTAGCTTGGATGGGCTCAATTCGTACTCAGGTAGTGGTGAGAGGTCTTCCAGGTAGGTAATTTTGGATTTCTGACTTTAACCCCGCGCCGGACCCGCGGCGGCCGCCAGCGATCGCAGAAGCAGCGAGGCGCATAGGACCGAGTAGGACGAGGCGGAGGATGGCCAGGCAGCGACCGGACCCACTAGTCTCCCGGCAGCCGCAGGTCCGAGCTGCAGGCCCCACGTCTGCGAAGCCTCGGCCCCGGCGCCCGGAGGAGCAGCAGCAGACGGCAGCGCCCAGAGACGCCCGACCGGAAGATGCTGGAGGCAGAGTGGAAGGGCAGGCAGACGGCGCAGGTCCGCTGGCAGCTGCTGCAGTTGCAGCCTCAGCTCCGGAGCAACGCCCCTAGCACCCAGCGCGTCCCGGCCTGGAGGTGGCCGCTGTGGCGCTAGCGGAGAGGAAGTGGAATCCAGGACAGGGAGGGGACACGGGACACTACACAACATTCTTGATATGTATTATTTTAGTCACTGTTCTAGTGCTATGAAGAGATACCATGACCAAGGCAATTCTTATAAAAGAAAACATTTTATTGGAGGGCAGCCCACAGTTTCAAAGGGTTAGTCTACTTTCATCCAAGACTGGGAATATGGTTGAATGCACCACACTGGAGTAGTAGCTGAGAGATGCGTCCTGATCTCCAGGCAGAGAGGAACTAGACCTGTCACAGGTTTTTGAAACCTCAGAGTTCATTTCCAGTGACACACTTCCTCCAACAAAGCCACTCCTATTCCTTCTAGTCCTTTCAAACATCTCCACTTTTTTAATGACTAAACATTCAAATATATGTGCTTATGGGGGTCTTTTTTTATATAAAATAACTTCTACTTACATAATTCTTATCTACAGAACATAACTGTCTTTTGAGAACAATAAAGTTTACAAATAACAGCATTACGTCTTTTGTCAAAAACTTCAAGCAAGTCACTTGCATTTAGAATAATATGGTGATAAAGGGTAGATATTAATATGTTTGCCTGTGTCTTAATTATTTATCAACAATTAGACTTTTAAGTCATAATTGGTTACCTGCTAATCTACAAGTGATCAGGAGGGGAAAAATCAAGAAAAAGACAAGACTTTTAATTACATCTTCTTGAAGATTTAATAAAAAAATAAATTTTTGCAACATTCTTATATCATCATAGATATTTCTATCTAATAAACTAGATACATTGATTATGTTTTCCCCCAACATTTGTTTTGAGGCTATAATAGCACAGTTTATTGACTGACTTGATTTTCTATAGGATGCTCTTTATACAGTGAATTGGTTTATTGTAGACGATAGGCAGCAGTTATAAAATAAATATTATATAGAGATAAGTAGTAGTTGATGACAGTAATAACCCAAGTAACATTAAGAAAAAAGTCTATTCAGAACACAAATTTTCTTAATTTACAAAAATGGTTTTGAAAGACAATGTGATTTACTTCCATGAGTTAGTAACATTAATCACGTGAAATATATGAATATTTGTGAGATTCTTCAACTTATTTATCCATCTTCATTTATAACAAAGACAGTAATCCATATTTTTACCCTAAGACCCAGAATGAGAAATGTGCTCATAGCAGGTTTCAATGAACTATCATCACTCTTAGATTTGCTGAGTCCATTTCTCTTTTGTTTAGAAAGTTGAAAACTGACCACAATTTTATCAATATATAAACATGAAAATTACCTAGATGTAATTTTTTTCCAGTTGAATTATTGACCATTTCACAATGCCTTCAACACAATTTTTTAATCTTAGGCACATTTACAACTTCTGTGAAAATATTTCATATGTACAGACATGAGCACCTTCAGAGAAGAAAAATTATTTTCCAGGGCTAGGAAAACTCAGTTGATAGAGTGCTTGCCTAGCACTTTACAACTGAAGACATGGTTCTATACCCAGCACAGCATAAAAATGGGCATGGTGGTATGCTTCTGCAATTCTAACATTTGAGAGTAGAGACTAGATAGAGGATCACAAAGTTGAAGAACATCCTCACCCTCATATATAATTTAAGACCAGTCAGGGACACATGAAACCTTGTCTTACAGGAAAATAAACCTGCAGCTTAATTTGTGGAGTCTAAGTAAGTGCTCACTCAATCAATGTCGTTCTTCTGTTGCATGTAGTTTTATGAACACACTTTTCCAGGGACTGTGGGCGTGCTACCAACCTCTCCCAGCTCCCTTTTGTCCCACCTGGTTTAGCTCCAGGATTGATCACAATCAGTTCCAAACCAGTTTCCTTTTCTAACCACCTTTGCTTCGGCTTGGCTCCAGGATCAGCTGCTGCCAGCCCCAACCCAGCCTCTCTCTCTCTTCCTACCTTTGCTCCAGGAGGGGTTGCATTACCAGCCCACTCCCAAGACCCTAGGAACTGCAGATAACAGACACACAGACAGTTGTATTATTTTAGAACTTGTCAGCTAGGCACAATTGCTGGGTGCAGAATCTCCTGCCTGGAAAGGCATGCCCTCATCAATTATTATCTCTGTTTCTCCTCCTGCCCTAAACGTTAGTGACTTGTATCAACTAGCCCCCACCAACCACCTTGGTCCCTACTCCACTATGGAGTGGAGGCTGCAGGCACTAGCTGCCCTGAGACCTTGCATAACTTCTGCTTTCTTCTCATTCTAAGGCATGGCCAAAAAGGCCCTTCTCTCTTTCCCTGCATCCCTTTTCCTCTTGGGATCAGGAAGTCCCTCTTGTCCCTTCTGCCCAGCAATTGGTTCCTGGACTTCTTTATTGACAAATCAAGAACCAATTAAGGAACCAGACCATAGTATCAGCCCCTCCCCTTACATTCCTCTACTCAACACCATCCAGGAGCTGGCATGAACCAGCAAGGCTGAGCATCTGCCATTAAGACAACTTGATCTACAAAATTTAAAATATTTTGTGGAAAAATATGGAAAATAAACTAATGTGTCAACCTGTGAGGTTTTTCTAGTTTGAACCAGGAAAACCTGTTAAGGGAAATAAGACCTAGAGAAAAAGACTGACATAGTTTCTTGACTACATAAAGTGCAGACATGAAAATCATGACTTGTCAACCTACTTTTCTGTGGCCTGTCATGTAGGTGCCAGAAACCCAAAGTGGGACGTCCACATGAACAGTACTTTTACTGAGCCATCTCTTCATTCTCAGACTATTTTTAAAAGTACAGATTCTATATGATAACTTTTTAGTTCTTGCAAGAATTACTATGAATATGAAAAGGACTGGTTTAAAATTATAAGTAGATGAATTCATTTTTCCTATATATTCAATGATTCACCCAAGTTCTTGAAGTCACATGTGGTAGGAATCTAGGAGATTATCCAGAAAACAAGCAAGTAAATGGGCAGTCAAGAAAACTTCAACTAGAGATATAGAGCTATGATAGCATTAAATCCTGATTTGGTAATATCTGAGGAATAGTGGGAAGATGGATACATTAGATTTTGTTATCGGGGAAAGGGATGTTTGTTTGACTTAGGATATCAATGACAAACATAGGCCTTAGATGGGAATGAAAGCTGGAAGCAGGCTCTTATGACTGAAGCCCAACAATGAAAGGAAGGCAGCAGGAGGGAAAATAACAGGAGGATGAAAGAGAGTGAAGGTAGGAAAGTTCAGGCAGAAGAGGCAGTGAAAGCACAGTGAAAGGCTGACTCATGACATGACACATCTCTAGACTCACTAGAAGGCCAGATTCTAGCATGTCTGAGCCTAGACTGCCATCACAGAGGACATTTTAATGTCTAGCAGGGCTTAGGCCTTACCTGTGTTTTTCTTTACACAGATGGAGCAGGACAGGCCCTGTAGAATGAATAGGGAAACAGTCAGCTCCTCACTATTAGCCGTGGTATGACTGTCTACTCTACCTTAGCTATAACAATATCAGTCTGCCCTCTCATCACCATTGCATTTTGGGATGAGAAGATAAGAGAGAAAGTAACAAAATTTGGTTTTTAGTTTCTTGACATTTTTATTTCCTTTGACTCTTTTTGGTACAAGGGCTCATTAGTATTGCTTCTCAAAAATAAAATGAATTTTCAAAGCTCTTCCTACTGAGAAGCAAGGTTTTCGAAAACTATCAGCGTGGCTAGCAATGTTTCATGGCAAGTCCCTTTGAATGCCTTTGGTTACTGAGTGGGCAGGTACAGCAGCCCTTCCTATCAACTCTGAATTGGCTGGCCACCCTTTCATCAGATGCACAAACTGGAGTGCTGCCTCCAAAACATAATGAATCAAATAAAAGAATAGCTTTTTTGGGAGGGAAAAGGGCTGTAACCATTGAAGTTTATCATTTTAAATTTGCTGAATTGATATGGGCAAAAGGAGAGAGAAGTGGCTTATTTCAGTTTCCCCATTATCATCCTGGTAGGCCAATCAAATGAAGCACAGGTGAGGACTAGCCTTTTGATACTGAGACTTAATTATGCAAGATGCAATAAATACAACAGAGGTCACTGTTTTTTCTTTATGAGAGATAATCTCACAACCAAGACATCTTTCCTCTGGGTGATGGGGACTCTTCCTGCACCCAGGCTTGTGCAACACCAAGTCTCGATCTCTAAATAATTAAAAAAAATTTTTTTTATAATTGTTATGTCTCCCTGTATGTAAATGCATCATGTAGTTGCAGTGATCTCCTGAAAATGGAGCTAGAGGTGGTTTTGATGATCCCTGTGAGTTCCTGGATCTGGCCTTAGGTCCTTTGCAAGAACAGTTAGAACCCTAAATCACGGACTCATCTCTCTACGCCAGTTTTAAATATATTTCAAGACACTCATCAAGGAAAAACATTGATTTTTTTTTTTTTTTAAAGAATTACTTTTTTTTTTTTCTTTTCCCCCATGTTTTGACTTTCTGATCAGGTTCATGCACCAAGTTGATGCACCATGATGAAGTCAGGCAAGAAGGGGGAGGTTTAGACGTAACTTCTAGCTTACTGGAATGTTTTTAAGAGTCCTAGTGAGAAATGAGTTAATATAGCGCAGGGAGCATAATAACGCATGCTGATATTACCTCAGCGCTTAGCGAATCTAGTACAACTGAAAAGTCAATTCTCCAGCAGGTTATCAAGGTTCCGCTTTTCACAGGCGAAACATTCGATCTGCGCCTGCTCTGTTGGCATAGTAACGCCCTCCTACTACTATTCTGAAATCCAGATTTGTTTTCTAAATTACGACAGTCGTACACCGAGGTTTCCTGACGGCGCCCTTGCTTTACGACAGTCACAAGTATGGCGGCGTTCGGTGTAAGATTTGAAAGTGCTAGCAGTATCGAAGAACGAAAAGAACAGACCCGTGTATCCAGGGCCGAAGTGTTACGCCAGGTATCCCGGCTTTGGAGAATTGTCTTTCTTCTTTTTAAAAACTGGGGTTGTTCTGAGGGCTTTTGCATGCTAGGTAATCGCTTTCCGAGAATATCTATCTTTAGTTCTTGAAATGCTTTCGTTTTTTAAATCTTAGGGTCTCGTAATGTTAAAGTTGTAGGATTTGAGAATACTGGGAGGTAATCCACCCACTCCTCTCGTCACTTCGATATCTCACCTTGCCTGATTTTGGTCTCTTCCCACTACAGTTGTCTCCTAAATGCACTGACGGGCTCCATTTCTCTCTGCAGAGAGGTTGATTGGTTTCCTTCCAATTTCCTTAGCTTTTAAGCCACTTATTCTTGACATTTCCGCCGCCTGGATTGCTCAGGTTCTCTGGCCAGTGTCACATCCGAGGACGCTTCTTACCAGTTAAGTCGAAGCCTGAGTCATTGCTCCGGCTTATTGGGAAGTAGGACACATTTGAATACATTGGGGATTCCTCCGTGCGTCTCCTTTCTACTCCAGGCTTAGGCTAGCCTTTACTGATTGAAACACTGTTTAGCCTAAGAGACTCAGAATATGTGCTCTCTCCACCCCAGGTTTGAGAAACAGAATTCTCATTAACATTGAAATGTACGGAATTTATAAAAAACGGAAAAAGTAAATTATCGAATTATCTTTCAAGTTATTCCTGATTGTAACAGTGAAAAAGATGAATTTGTAGTTGAACAACGGAATGTTACTTGACGATTTTTTTTTATGATAAAAGAATTTTAAATAAGTTTAAATGCATATAAAGAGTAGAAAAGAAATAGGAAGAATGAATAATGGCTTCAGTCACATTTTAAGGGGATGGGTGAGCAGTTAGTCTTGGTCAGATGAGCCATCATGAATATTGGCTGATTTCTAAATAGATATAATGAATGCTCATCATGACTGCCTGTCTGATATTTTAAACAGTGTTTGGAAGAAACTCTTTGTAAGGTGTGAAGAATTTTATACAAATCTACATACAGTTTGATAAGGACCAAAGTCAGCTTTGGAATTTGAGAGATGGATGAGAAAGCAGAAGAAACTTCTTGCATTGTATTATTACTATTGTTGACTGCTGACTAGAAATTAGCCATATGGTTCTTTCTTTTTAAGAGGATAACTTTTCTGGGTCAATTGTATTGGGGTACAGGTACTGTCTGTGTGGAAGACATGGGAAAAAGTCAGCTTTATAACTTTTGCAAAAGTCAAAAGTCTAAAGAGCTAACCGCAGGGATGATGAAGGTTAAAGTGATTCCAAGTCCTATTTGAGACAGGGAGGAAAGAGGACATGTTAGTCCTGGAGTGGATACTGTGTGTGATTTGTACCCAGATTTACTGAAGATTGGTAGTCCCAAAGGAAAGCTATTGATAATTTTTTTTATTAATTACTTTATTTGTTTATATTTCAAATGTTATTCCCCTTCCCAGTCTCCTCTCCACAAGCCCCCCCACTCTTACCCCTCCCCTTTGCCTCTAAGAGGGTGCATCCCTTCCCATCCACCCACTCCTGCCTCACCCCTCTAGCATCCCCCTTTTCTGGGGCATCAAGCCTCGACAGGGCTAAGCGCCTCCCCTCCCACTGATGCCAGATGAGGCAGTCCTCTGCTACATATGTAGTGGGAGTCATGGACTGGCCAATGTATATTCTTTGGTTGGTGGGTTAATCCCTGGGAGCTCTGAGGGGTCTGGTTAATTGATGCTGTTTTCTTTCTATGGGGTTGCAATCCCTTTCAGCTCCTTTACCCCCTAACTCTTCCACTGAGGTCCCCAGGCTCAGTCCACTGGTTAGCTGTGAATATCTGCATCTGTCTTAGGTGCTGGCAGAGCCACTCAGAGGACAGCCATACCAGGCTCCT
>JADRCD010053828.1:0-11036 GCA_019843815.1 Montemys delectorum | reverse complement strand
ACACACAGGCTAAGAGACTGGGTGTGGACACATGATTTATCATTTTGCTGTATACAATATACACAACTCAGTGATAAAGATGAACATTACCTCAGAGTAAAGGGCTGAAAAAAAATGTTTTTCAAGCAAATGTTCCCAAGAAGCAACCTGAAGTACCTATTCTAATATCTAATAAAGTAGACTTTCAACCAAAATTAATAAAAAGTGGTGGGGAATGACACTTCATACTCATCAAAGGAAAAAGATATACTAAGATGATGTCTCAATTTTGACCATCTATGCCCCAAATTTAAGGATACTCACATTTGTAAAAGAAATATTACTAAGTTTAAGTTGCATATTGAACCTCACACATTAATAGTGGGGTATTGTAGTGGCTATTCCTGGTTGTCAACTTGACTACGTCTGAAATGAATTGCAATCCAGAATTAGAAGGCTCACCTGTGGCCCTAATCTGGAGGCTGAGAGATACAAGTTTCTGACCTGAATCTTGGCATGGAGACCTTGAGGAATAGTGGCTACGAATCCCATAGGATTAACATAGAAAGCTCTATGAGTTCAAGGTCATCCGGTGCCACCACACCTTTAACCTGGGCCACACTTTTTGCTGGAGACCTATATAAGGACATTAGAAGAAGAAAGGCTTTTTCTGCTTCGCCTGCTTGCCTTGTGGGACTGAGCAATTGCTGGATCCTTGGACTTCCATTCACAGCTGCTGCCATGACTGTTATTGGGAGTTGATTGTTGGGAGTTGGACTACAAACTGTAAATCATCAATAAATCCCTTTACTACATAGAGACTACCATAAGTTCTGTGACTCTAGAGAACCCTAACTAAGACAGGTATTTTAGCATTCCATTCTCCACAACTGACAGGCTATCCAGACAAAAATTAAAAAGAAAAATAATGATTCTAACCAATGATATGAATCAAATAGACCCAACAGATATCTACAGAACATTTCACTCCAACAAAAAAGAATATACCTTCTTCTCATTATATCACAGAACCTTCTATAAAATTGACTATATATTCAGTCACAAAGCAAGCCCCAGTGGATACAAGAAAATTGACTCTATTCCTTGTGTCTTTCAGACCACAATGTTGAAGCTGGACTTCAACAACAGAAATACCAGACAAGTTGCATACTCATTTAAACTGAACAACCATCGATGATCACTGGGTCAGAGAAGAAATAAAGAAATAAATTAATGACTTTCTAGAAACCAATGAAAATGAAAGCACCCCGTACCCAAACTTATTGGACACAACGGAAGCAGTGTTGAAAGTTCATTGCACTAAATGTCTCAAGAAAGAAATCAGAAAGGTTTCCATACCAACAATTTAAAAGTACATATGAAAAAGAGAAAGAGAGAGAGAGAGAGAGACAGAGAGAGAAGCAAACACACCCAAGAGGAGTATATGGCAAAAAATAATCAAAATCAGTGCTAAAATCAATCAATTAGAAATAAAGAAAGCAAAACAAAAATCAATAAAACCAAGAGCTGGTTCTTTGAGAAAATCACCAAGATAGGCAAACCCTTAGCCAAACTAACTAAAAGACAGAGAGACAAGATCCAAATAAAATCAGAAATCAAAAGGGAAACATAATGAGGAGATTCAAAGAATCATTAGATCTTACTTCAAAAACCAGTCCTCCACAAAATTGGAAAATCTAAAGGAAATGGATGATTTTCTGCATAGCTATCACTTTCCAAACTTAAATCAATACCAGGTAAACTATCTAAACTATAACCCCTAAGGAAACATAGTCATTAAAATCCTCTCAACCCCATCCCCTCAAAAAAAAAAAAAAAATTCCCTGGGCCAGATGGTTTTAGCACAGAAAAGAGCTAATACCAATACAACTGAAATGGTTACAAAAGTAAAAACAGATTCCAAACTTATTTATGGGGTCACAATCACCTTAGTACAGAAACCACACAAAGACTCAAGAAATAAAGATAATTTCAGACCAATTTCTATTATGAACATTGATGCACTAATACTCAATAAAATACTCGCAAACTGAATCCAAGAGCACAACAAAAACAACATCCATCATAATCAAGTAGGCTTCATCCCAGGGATATAAGTTTGGTTCAATATATGAAAATCCATCAACATAATTCACCATATAGATAAACTATAAGAAAATTGCATGATCATCACATTAGATGCTAGAAAAAGCCTTTGACAAACTTCAAAACCCCTTCATGTTAAAGGTCTTTGGAGAGATCAAGAATACAAGGCACATACCTAAACATAATAGAAGCAATGTAAACAAGTGAGTAGCCAATGTCAAATTAAATGGAAAGAAAGCAATTCAACTAAAATAAGAACAAGACTGTTCTTTCTCTCCTTATTTATTCAATATAGTACTTGAAGTATTAGCTAGATCAATAAGACAACTAAAGGAGAAAAAGGGGATACAAATGGGAAAGGAAGAAGTCAAAGTATCAACATTAATGAGTGATATGATATGATAGTGATATAAGCAATCCCAAAAATTCTACCAAAGAACTCCTACAACTGAAAAACACCTTCAGGAAACTGACTGGATATAAAAGTAAATTAGAAAGATCAAGTAGCCCTCCTTTACATAAATGATAAACAGGCTGAGAAATAAAGGATAGAAACATCTTTTAAAATAGCCCAAATAATAAAATATATATTGGTGTAACTATGACCAAGCAAATGAAAGACCTGGATGGCAAGAAACTTAGGCATCTGAAGAAAGAAATAGAGGAAGATATCAAAAGATGGAAAGATATCCATGAGCATAGATGGTTTTAGCACAGAATTCTACTAAATGTTCAAAAAAGAGCTAATACCAATACGACTGAAATGATTACAAAAGTAATCCTATGCTCATGGATCCTTAGGATTAACAGTGGAAAATGGCCATCTTACCAAAACAAAGCTAGATTCAATACAATTCCCCCAAAAAATTACAAAACAATTTTTATACACTTTGTGAGAGCAATTCTCAACTTCATATATAAAAACAAAAAATTCTCAGAATTACTAAAACAATCCAGGACAATAAAAGAATGTATGGAGGTGTCAGCATCCCTGACCTCAAGCTGTAATTTAGAGAAATAGTAATAAAAACTGTATGGTATGGGTAAAATAACAGACAGGTTGATTGGTGGACTAGAATCAATTATCCAAAACGAAACTCACACACCTATGGACACTAGATTTTTTGACAAAGAAGGCAAAGCTGTACAATCGAAAGGGGAAAAAAGCATCATCAACAAATGGTGCTAGTCTTACAGAGTGTTTTCATGTAGAAGAAGGCAAATAGATCCGTATTAATTACCCTGCACAAAACTCAAGTCCAAGTGGATCAAAGACCTTAACATAAAACCAGGTCTACTAAATCTGACTGAACAGAAAGTGAAGGATAGTTTTGAAATCATTGGTACAGGAGACAACTCGAACAGAATTCCAATAACTCAGACTCTAAAATAAAAATAATTATAACTGTAAGCTCACGAAAATGAAAAGCTTCTGTAAGGCAAAAGGAACTAGCAATAGGGAAAAATTGTGGCCTACAGATTGGAAAAGGATCTTCATGAATCCTGTATCTAACAAAGGGTTAAATTAAAAATTTATCAAGAATGAAAGAAATTAGACAGCAACCTCCCAAATAACTCAATTAAAAATTTGGCCAAGAGCTAAACTGAGAATTTTCTACAGAGAAACCTGGAATGGACGAGAAGCATTTATAGGAAAGTTCAACATCCTTAGTCACCAGGGAAATGTAAATCAAAGCAATGCTAAGATTGTGTCTTACACAAGTCAGAATGGCTAAGATCAAAAACTCAAGTGATAGCAATTGCTTGAGAGGATGTTGAGCAAAGGGGAACACTCCTCCACTTTCGGTGAAGTGCAAACTTGGAAAACCACTTTGGAAATCAATTTGGCAGTTTTTCAGAAAACTGAGACTAGTTCTACCCCAATAGTCAGGTATATCACTCCTGGGCATATACCCTAAATATACCACACAATACCACAGGGACACTTGCTCAGCTATATTCACAGCAGCTTTATTCATAATAACCAGAAGTTGGAAGTAACTTAGATGTTCCTCAACTGAAGAATGGATAAAGAAAATGTAGTACATCTGCACATTGGAATACTATTCAGCTATTGAAAATGAAGATATCATGAATTTTGTAGACAAATGGATGGAACTATCATCCTGAGTGAGGTTATCCTAAGCCAGAAAAACACATATGGTAAGTAATCACTTACAAGTGGACAGTAGGTATAAACTGCAGGTCAAGCAGAGAAACTAGGGAATAGGGTGGTTCCAAGGCAAGATGTGTGAATCTCACTCAGAGGGGGAAACTAAACAGCCATCTGAAGTGAATGAAGAAAGGAGGTAAAGAGGTGGAACAAGAACAGGGATGGGGATCAGGTGTGAGGAAGAGGGGAAAAAGATTATAGCTGAGAATGAGAGAGTGGGGATCATTTTCTTGTCTTTGATTTTAGTGGAATTGCTTCAAGCATGTCTCCTTTTAATTTGATATTGGTTGTTGGTTTGCAGTAAATTGCTTTTATTATGTTTAGGTGTGGGCCTCGAATTCCTTATCTCTCCAATACTTTTAACATGAGGGGGTGTTGTATTTTGTCAAATACTTTTTCTGCATTTGAGGAGGTGATCATGTAATTTTTTTTCTCTGAGTTTGTTTATATAGTGAATTATGTTAATGGATTTTTGTATATTAAGTCAACTTTGCATCCCTGGGATGAAGACTACTTGATCTTGGTTAATGATGGTTTTGATGTGTTCTTGGATTCAGTTTGTAAGAATTTTATTGAGTATTTTTACATCGATATTCATAAGCGAGATTGGTCTGAAGTTCTCTTTTTTGGATGGGTCCTTAGTTAAGTATGGGCTTCATAAAACTAGTTATGTAGTGTTTCTTTTGTTTCTATTTTATGGAATAGTTTGAGGGAAATTGGCATCAGATCTTCTTTGAAGGTCTGGTAGAATTCTGCACCAAATCCATCTGGCCCTGGGCTTTTTTTTTTTGTTGGAAGGTTTTTAATGACTTCTATTTCATTGTGTGATATGGGCCTGTTTATATAGCTTACCTGCTCTTGATTTAACTTTGGTATGTGGCATCCGTCTAGAAAACCATCCATTTCATCTAGATTTTTCCAATTTTGCTCTGAGTGCAGTGGGTCCTCTAGGATGTATCAGGATGTGGAGTCTTCACAGGAGCAGACCACAGAAGTCTGCCCCAACAGCAAGGACCAGGCAGATACAAACAATTTTTATTAGGATTTAATGCAGTTTAGTAATACTTTTGGATGAATTTCATGTCAGATGCTATTGTAAGGAATTCTAAAATATGAGGCATCTATTGCAAGGAAAGAAATGAACATGTATTCTGTCTATCTATCGATATCAGATATCAGATTATATAGATGATGTAGACAAATTAGTAGATAAATGATCTATAGACAGATGAAAGATAATTATAGATAGATGATAGATAAGTAGATAGATATTAGATATTAGTGGTTGTGTGTTATAGATAGTTTCCTATAGTTAATATAGCATAACACATAAAACTAACTCTCGTGGTTCAGAATTAATTTTGAAAGTTAACATTTATGTGAGCACCGAAGGCTGCTTTACACTTTCCTCTATGTATTTATTTTCCAAATATAAAGTAGCTTCCTTTGAACCTAAACAAGAACTCACATGCATGCAGCAGAGATAAAAGTATAAATGATAATACTTGAACATTAACACCAAATACATGTAAAAAAAATTGTCAGAATGAATTAAGGAAGTCATCATGCCAGGCTAAAACAAACAAAACACTTCAAAACTGTAACTAAAAATCATATAAGAGCATTTGCATGGAAAATTGAATACTTGCAATTATTTTTTTTCCTTTTTTTATTAGGTATTTTCTTTATTTACATGTCCAATGTATCTCCTTTCCTGGTTTCCCCTCTGAAAAAAGGAAAAAAAAAAAAAAAGAAAAAAATTAAAAAAAAAAAAAAACCCTGTTCTCTTCCCCCACCCCAGCTCATCAACCCACCCTCTCCCACTTCCTGGCCCTGGCATTCCCCTGTACTGGGGCATAGAACCTTCACAGGACCAAGGGCCTCTCCTCCCATTGATGACTGACTAGGCCATCCTCTGCTATATATATGGTGCTGGAGCCATTAGCTTCACCATTTGTACTCTTTGGTTGGTGGTTTAGTCCCTGGGAGCTCTGAGGAAAAATTCAGGTGATACCAGATGCTGGAGAGGTTGTGGAGAAAGAGGAACACTCCTTCATTGCTGGTGGGATTGCAAGCTGGTAGAACCACTTTAGAAATCAGTTTGGCGCTTCCTTCAGAAATTAGACATAGTACTACCAGAGGACCCAGCTATATCACTCCTGGGCATATACTCAGAAGATGCTCTAACATGTAATAAGGACACATGCTCCACTATATTCATAGCAATTCTTTATTTCTATATTTATTTAAAGTACAACTAGATTTGAGTATCTTTAAATATAAATCATAGACACTCACAAGTTAATTCTATATTATATACAAATGCACTTACATTTAGAAATATTTTAAAAGACATCTGTTGACACATTACGATAAGTACCATTTACATATTTGTCATCTTTTAAAAGTTGCCAACACAATATTCGACATCTTGAAAAACCCTTCGTAAAGGCTGATTAAAAGAAGCACTTCAAATATAGAGACCCAGAGCCGGGTCTTTTATATAGAAAGTGAGAGACCTTAGAATACTCAGCCGTAAAAGGGATGCAGCCAACCATCCTCTCCCTGCTCAAGACATGGGGAGCCCTGCAGGAGAGGCAGCAGAAGCAGTGTTAGCCAATGTAGATGGAAGACACCAAGATACAAGGACATCAGGATCAGTACCATCGATGCACAGATGAACTCACAAAGGTTGAAGCAGCATGAGCAGGGCCTGCCTAGATCTGCACCTGATGCTATGCTAGAGCAGAGAGTAGCAGTAGATTCATGCCCCTGTCTCTAACCCAGAAGTAATGGCCTATTTATAACCTCTTATAAATAAAATTTTAATTTCCTCTGAGGGAGTCTTTTACTGGGGAAACAGATCAGCCTTCAGGGTAAGATGCCTGTTTATCAGTTAATGGCCTACACAAAACAGGCATCTCTGAAGGTTTCATGTCTCACAATTTTGTGTTAGGGTTTTTGTTTTATTTTTTTTAATATCTTATAATTTTATTTTTATTTCAATTTATTTATATTTTTCTTCATTTTACCTTAAAGGTTCTTTGCATACATCTAATGGCTTTCAGTGGGTTATTTTTATGGCTTCCTGAGTGTGGGAAAAATTAGATCTCTGGTTCAAGTGTCTATATTGGATTATTTTTCTTCTGTTAAGTTTTGTTCAATTCTGATATGTTAGTTTTTGTTTTATTACATCATATGATAAAACATGTTATATTATTATTCCTTAGAAGCACGTGGCTTTCTGAGGAGACAGAAAGAGGTGGATCCAGAGAGTAGGGGAGGTAGAATGGAACTGAGAGTAATAGAGGGAAGAGAAACTAATCAAGATTTATCATGTGAGAAAAAAATCTATTTTCAATGAAAGGAAAATATATATTTTATATATAATAAAATATACAAATATGTATCATATATTTGTATACATTTATTTAAAAAGTTCTTCATGGTACATACCACATTTGTGAACCAAAACCCCAAATATGGATTTTTAGGATGAAAGCTGGTCTCTTTTTCCTTTGCAGAGAGAGCAAAAGCCTGGGGAATGCCAATCAATGATAGAAATCTAAAATGTAATTACAAATGTCATCAGACTAACACACTTCTTGTCAGCCTTAGAGTAAACAAAGCCCAGTGGTGAAGGAGGCGTGTGTTTCCTCAATCATTCCTTTCTTTTAAATTGATTTAAGTTTTATTGTCTTATTATGAGAAAAGGTACATGATTTCAATTTATCTGAATTTGTTAATATTTAAAAACATATTTTAAGTAAATAGAGTTAAATCACATTCTTGTATCCCTTTTGTTCCCCAGCTCCTCCCAGAGAACCCCCTTCAATACCTAAAATACCTTTTTTGTCATATTCTTTAAAATTTATAAAATATTATAACAATAAAAATGAGTATTATAAAAGTTCTTTGATATAAATCAACAATCAATTTAGCAGTATTATGTAAGTGCTTGTCTACAGCAATACTGAAAATATATATTTTTTCTCAATATAAATTTTAAAGAACTCCAAACATACTAACTGTACATTTTAAAATAATACATCACTACTAGTATTTTCTTAAATGAATATAAATATATAAAGTCTTTTTGTTTGTTTGTTTGTTTGTTTTATATTTAGTAGAGCTTAAAATCTTGGCTCTTACTGTGGTACAAGCCCAAAATAAGGACACTTTTTAGATACTGAATTTCGTTGTAATAAGGCTGTACTTCAATGTTCCTCATATCACCAAAGGATTTTACCTCCATCGTAGCTAAGCTGAGAGTTGACAGTTCTGCTGCACCAAGAAATGAATTGTAGGCTCGATTTTTGGATATAGACTTCCTGTTATGGTCAAAGCTAATTGACTTGAGTGAGTGACTTTATTCTCAGTCCACAGAGAACAGGTTACATTCATTTAAGAAATGGTGTGTGTATTAAGATGGTCTATCCATAAAGTTATTCACCAACTGATTCAATGAACAATGGTTCTGCTAGGAGGGTGGCAGAGACATTAGGTGAGGGTAAGGGTCATTGGCTGTGATAATTTGGAAAAGCATTCATCTCAGAGAAAGAGTAATTTATAAAGTCCTCTTCCTCAAACTTGATACAATTGTTACAAATGTCAAGCAAAACATTCAGTCTCACTCTGTTGTTCTCTTACAAGCTACCACCCAAGTTAATTGTCTACATTTCTTTTGGCTATATAAATACTTTTGAAATATGTAAGCTGTTCTGAAAACGATAGTATAGTGTAAAAATATCAAATAAACAATACTACTAATAGAGAGGGTGAGATAGGGGAAGCAAGATTTCAAGACCATTATGTTGTACATAGCTAGACACTGTCATGAACAAGCTGAAAGTGTATATGGATTTTTCAATATTAGACCTATTTCTCCAATTACCAAATTAGAGAGACCATTGGATAACAGTCAAGAAGTTTCTAATTCCTCATATTTTTGGATTTCAATTGATTAGGATATGTTGGGAATATTAATTTTCATATTAAGAAAAGGTAAATGTTACTTCTTGTTGCTTTTGTTGTAAGAGGTGGAATTAGGTTTGTGTGGGTTTGTTGAAAGATTACTTTCTTGCTTCATCTAGAGTGTAGTTTTGCTCCTTATGTTGGTGTTTTCCATCTATTATCCTTTGTAGGGCTGGATTTGTGGAAACATATTGTGTAAATTTGGTTTTGTCATGGAATATCTTGTTTTCTCCATCTAAGGTAATTGAGAGTTTTGCTGGCACTTGTGTTTTTGTAGGGTCTGTATGACATCTGCCCAGGATCTTCTAGCTTTCATAGTCTCTGGTGAGAAGTCTGGTATAATTCTGATAGGTCTGCTTTTATATGTTACTTGACCTTTTTCCTTTACTGCTTTTAGTATTCTTTCTTTGTTTTGTGCATTTGGTGTTTTGACTATGTTGTGGCAGGAGGAATTTCTTTTCTAGTCCAGTCTATTTGGAGTTATATAGGCTTCTTTGTATGTTCATGGGCATCTCTTTCTTTAGGTTAGGGAAGTTTTCTTCTATTTTGTTGAAGATATTTACTGGCCCATTACGTTGGGCATCTTTACTCTCTTCTATACCTATTATCCTTAGGTTTGGTCTTCTCATTGCATCCTCAATTTCCTGGATGTTCTGGGTTAGGAACTTTTTGCTTTTTGTATTTTCTTTGACTGTTGTGTCAATGTTTTCTATGGTGTCTTCTGCTCCTGAGATTCTCTCTTCTATCTCTTGTATTCTGTTGGTTATGCTTGCATCTATGACTCTTGATTTCTTTCCTAGGTTTTGTATCTCCAGGGTTGTCTCTCTTTCTGATTTCTTTATTTTTTCTATTTCAATTTTTAGATTGTGTATGATTTTGCTCATTTCCTTCACCTGTTTGATTGTGTTTCCCTGTAGTTCTTTGAGGGATTTTTTTGTTTCCTCTTGAAGGACTTCTAGCTGTTTACCTGTATCTCTTTGAGGGTGTTATTTATGTCCTTCTTAAAGTCCTATATCATCATTATGAGACGTGATTTTAGATCTGAACCTTGCTTTTCCAGTGTGATGGTGTGTCCAGGACTTGGTAAGGTGGGAGAATTGGGTTCTGATGATGCCAAGTAACCTTGGTTTGTGTTGTTTATTTTCTTACGCTTGCCTCTTGCCATCTGGTTATCTCTAGTTCTACCTGCCATTGTTAAATCTGACTGGATCCTGTCCTTCCTGTGATCCTGGTTGTGTCAGAACTCCTCAGAGTAAAGCTGTTTCTGTGATCCTGTGATTCTGTGATCCTGTGATCCTGGCTTGTTAGAGCAGAGCGCCTGGGAGTGGAGCTTCCTCTGGGTGTTTTGGGACTGGCTTCGGAGTTTATGGAGTTTGGGCCCAAGGTCTGCTCTGGGCACCAGTCCAGACAGACTGGAAGGAACCCGTGCCACTTGACTGGCGGAGTTCCTGTGTGCCTGGGTCCTGCTGGTCCCAGTTACTCCCCATGTTGGGACAGATGTGTCCTCCTCACCTCTGATCCTGGGTGTGTTAGAGCACCTGGGAGTGGAGCTCCCTCTGGGTGTTGTGAGACTGGCTGCAGAGCTTTTGCCCAAGGTCTGCTCAGGGCACCATCCGGCTCCTTAGTCATTGCTATGCAGAGAATCCATCAGAAGTCAGCAGTTTGTCAGGTTGTGGCTAGACCCTTGACTGTTAGTTTACATTGTTGTTTTCATACTCTGAGGATTTGACCACAGTCATCATACCCACTAGAAAATTAACACTATCTAACCCTTGTCCAAAGAATACACACACACACACACACA
>JADRCD010053792.1:0-10409 GCA_019843815.1 Montemys delectorum | reverse complement strand
AATAATAATAATAATAATAATAATAATAATAATAATAATAAAAAGCTCAAAGGAATGAATGGGTCTAAGCTACTTAAAAATCCTAACAAATGTCCAATGATAACTATAATTTTAAATGAGAAAAAATAAATGCAAAAATCTCGTAATTTTGTAACCTGTCCAAATCCAACATCTGAAAAGCACTAGGCTTCTTTGAAAGACACAATTCTTAGACAAGTTCATGATGAAAATGACTGGAAGAGGCAGAGAAAAGTCAATTTTTTGCCTCAGATTCTAAATATTTTGATATAAGTATCTAAATTTAAAAAAAATTACTGCTGTATTATAAGTTATTGGGCTCCTTACCCTAATACCTTAATACACAATATGCATTTAATTACACAAATAAAATGTATAGCGTGAATTTAGAATTTGTATATTAACACTTAATACCTAGAGAAAACGGCCAAGCAGCACAGGACAGAACCAGGTGGTGCCAAAAACTTCACGTAGTACATACAAGAGCCATCACAGCTCCCTCCATTGACATCATAAAGTTGCCACATTTTCTGGGCTCTCTTTTGAATTAATGTGGCATCTGCTCCAAGTACAGCATGCTAACATTTTACTAAAAGACATATTCATTGTATGTTTCTATCTGGTTTGCTTTTCATCCGAACTGTTTAATTTCAGTGGTCATCATTTCTTTACACCAAGTTGTGAAATTGGCATTCCTAATCTGTCTCCTGAGCACAGCAAGGGTGGGAAGGCACCATCAGCTTAAAACCTTCTAACAGCAATAATTACAAAATGCTTTGCATATAGATTAAATAAAGAAAATAAACAGCACGGAGATTTTTGTAGGCTTTTTAGTATCAGGTCCTGATAAGTTAACTGCATCTGTTCCTTTTCAAAAAAGAATTCCGCTCTGAAGTGTTGGGGGTGGGGAAGAGGTAAACAAATACTAAACAGAATCATTCAAGTTACAAAGTTTGGTCCTTGTGAAATGCTGATTTCAATGACTTGCACGTTATCCATCCTAGCTTGTAATAATTGCTTCCTAAGACATCCTCAAAAATGCGGCAGCAACGAGCCAAATACAACCACTTATACTTAACATGCATGCCGCATACTCTACAATGTTACGTCACATCAAGCCCAGAGAAGACGCTTACCAAGCTATCCTGCATTCTATAAACTGCCTAACAGCAACAGGAAAAAGGCGCTGCCATTTCTATGGGATTGGGAACTAGCAGGAGAGAGAGCCTTTCCCTCCCTCTGGTCAGCTGGCATGAAAACAAATAAGGCTTATATTTCTGTCTTTTAGGCTCACCCCTCAAGGCCTTCACGCTCAATCTTTCAGCTTCTCACAGGAAAGAAAGGCTGATTCTTTAAAACTAAAGAGCTGCAAAAGATCACTCCAATTTAAAAGCCCCACACCTTTTATCAACTGTCCTCCAGCTGTCCCCATGGCTATACCTCATTTGCAGGAAAAATGGCCTGGGCAGAGCAGTAGTATCCAAGAGGGTGTGTGCCCCCAGAAAGCCCACCCCAACCCTCACCCCCAAAAAACTTGCACTTTGAATCTGAGCCTTTTAAAATTTCAACTTGCTTATATGTTTAATAGAAGATATAAAATGCCAGCTCAAATTATTATACATTTGCTGGAAGCCATGATTTTAAAAGGGGCAGAGACCATGGGTCAAGAAGACAAAGAACAGAATTTTAAAAGTATTAATTAGGAAATTAGGTGCTGCCATTAACTAACTTGGATTCTTGTGTTTACCTCAGTCCCACAATCAGTGAGATTTCCTGACTATTATGAGGGAGAAGAAAGTATTCTCAGGCAAGGTCTGACCTACTCAAAATGAAAGCATACTTATGAACGCTGCCAGAGAGAAACACTCTTAACTTTGCTCATCAAAACCCTGGCACCTAAACAAGGTGGTAAGATGGTGGCAGTGTACACCTGTAATCCTAGCACATGGGAGGCAGAGGCAGGAGGATGTCTGAGTTCAAGGTCAGCCTGATCTACAGAGTGAGTTCCAGGACAGCCAGGGCTATACAGAGAAACCCTGTCTTGAAAACAAAACAAATAAAAAAACAAACAAAAAACCAAAAAGCAAAAAACAAAATTCTGACACCTTGTTATATCCAATGTGACTCAAGGTAAGCACTTCACTAACTATGGGTCTGAAGAAGCACAAAGCAGCTGAGATCAAAGAGTATATTTTTAGGGTTAGAAGGCTTAAAAAAAATAAACTACTATAATAAAAGACTTTTTATTAGCTATGTAATAAAATGTCCAATTTAGAAATTACTAAGATGAATTATGACAACCTTAGCAACAAGCTAAAACACTCAAAGCAGAATCCAAACAAAACCATTGAAATCATTTACCTTTAAAAAAAATCCTCAAAAAATTAGTAGCATTTTCAGCATGGCATTTGGTGGCAAAATGAGCAGGCACAAGTGGTAGGGTGGGGACATGCAGAACACTACTCAAATGCAGACATAAGCACAAGACAAATTCCCAGGCAGCATCTCTTTCTGCCCACTAAGTTAAAGAGGTTCATTATTTCAAGGCTGATCATCATCTTGGTTTTAAAACTCTTACTTTGTAAACATAAAGTGAATGCTTGAAAAGAGACTACCGGTTTGAAAAGAACAAAACTGAAAAGTTCATCTAAAAATACAATTGCTATCTCTATAAGGGACTTCCAGAATAAATTATAAAGTTTAATTTTCATATGCTGTCTCCTAAATACAGTCCAGAAAACAATACTGTCACTTTAAGTTGAGTTTTTAGAAATGTTTTAAAAGTAATAGTGGCTGCAATTAAACCACTTAGGATACCTTTTTGTCCCATGGGGAACAGTCAGACCTGGGACATTAGGTTTATAATCTAACACGAACATTTAAGTCTTACTCATTTCTCTCCTTCCAATCCCACTCCTACTCTCTATATGAACCTTATTTTCAAAAACAAGCAGGTTTTTATATGGCCATCTTTCTGAAAAAGGAAACTTCAAAAGTGTATTAGTCTGGAATTGCACTAATTCTTAGATGTGTTACACACATACATATGCAAATGCACAAGAAACAAAAACTAGGAAAACTTTAACTTCTACCCTCTCTACATGCATCTTGATCTAATGACTTCTGTGAGATCACTTTTATAGTATTTCTTCAAAGAAAGGATAGTTTTAACTTTTAAGTACTACTCTAAAATGTCTACAAGTTATATAAAGACTAAAATGGTAAATGTAAACAATTTGTATGTATCAAAACCCCTTGTAAAGCCCATACTAAGTGCCTCCTGCCATCCCTCATAGATATTAGGCCACACCCATGCCACTGAGGCACCCTGCTCAACCATGACACAGGCGCTGCTCCAAACGGTGCTTCCCTCCACCCAGTGCATCCTAGGAGGTCTCCACTCAATCACTACCACAAATGACCCAGAATTGCAGGGGCCATGGCACTACACTACAAACTCTTTTCTTAAGCTTCTATAGAAAACACAGAGTTTGGACATCATTCTGCACACTAGGACAGAGGCTCAGGGTTGAAATAGGGACCTGGATATAAGCTGCAGCGTTTGCCATCCACCTAACTCCACGGAAACTGCTGCTTCCTAGCTTCTGAAGGGGAAGGAGGATAATTACAAAGTCCTCAAATATTTCTGATCATTAAAGTTAAGCAAGATACCTATGCGTAAAAGCTTATTAGTACTGTATACACATACTCAATGATAAACTAATATTAAGAGATAACCCAGCAAGTGTACATTGATGTACACTTGTTATTAACATATAAAAACATTTTCCAACGTAATGCCCGAAATTAGAATATTACAATCTGCTGGTACATATCTACATTACAATGTATACACAGAAAAGTCAGTATATTTACTATCAAGAACAAGCTATAAATTATGTCTACGCACTCAAAAAACTTGTCAGAACCAGGTATGGTGGTATACAACCATAATCCCAGTACTCAAGAAACTGAGGCAGAAGTTCCAGGCCAGCCTGGGCTACACAGTAAGACTGTCTCTCATAAAAAAAAAAAAAAATGTCACCGGGCGTGGTGGCGCACGCCTTTAATCCCAGCACTTGGGAGGCAGAGGCAGGCGGATTTCTGAGTTCGAGGCCAGCCTGGTCTACAGAGTGAGCTCCAGGACAGCCAGGGCAATACAGAGAAACCCTGTCTCAAAAAACCAAAAAAAAAAAAAAAAATTGTCTAGTTGGACGTTAGAGATGGCTCAATGGTTACAAGCACTGGCTGCTCTTGCAGAAATCTCAGGTTCAGTTACCAGCACTCACATCAGACAGCTCACAAGTGCCTATAACTCCAACTCCAAGAGATCCAATACCTTGCTGAGCTCCAGGCACACAGCAGGCATGTGCTACACACAGAAACATGCTGGCACTCACCCATATAACATAAAATAAGATTAATTAATTAAAAAGCCTTAAACTCGTCTAATGTAAGCAGAGTAGATCACTAACTTCTGGTTCACGTCCACTCTAACTCAGACACTTAAAACTTTATAATAATATTATTAACATGACAAATACTTCTAAATGCATACTACTTTAGTCTATAAAGTACATTTATGAATAGTATTTCATCTACCTTTTAACAGCAAGCTCTTACTTATTTTCCAATGGGAAAACTAAACTCAAAACAAGACTGAATTTCCCAAGATATGACTTAAATGACACACATATGTGACATATAATGAAATGAGAAATTTCAATGAAAAGAAGAAAAACTGTTTAACAATATTCTAGAGTGAAGACAAGTAACCACCCAGTTTTGTTCTCCTGATTTTCAGTAGTGTTTCAGGAATTACGTAAATAGATGTGGCAATAAAATTTACAGGAGAATTCATACAAGCACGATAATTTTCTATAGTAGCCCACAAATACCAAAGGGCATTTTCCTCCTTATTGCTAGTCATTTGTAATCAATTCAAAACTGCTAAATTTATCCATTTTAATATTAACTTAAAAACAAAATTAATAGGAAAGAAATAAAACAGTTTACAATGTAGAAGCATATCCAACCAGATTCCATATATTTTTGATACTTCAAAAAGGTGTCACCCTCCGTGGAGGGCAAAGTAGAGTCAAATGGTACGTGACTCTAAGAAATAGTTTCAATAAATAGTTTAGCAGTAATCTATGACAATGTTCCAAGAAGTCCATGCTGATGAATGGATACCAGTTAAGCAGATAAAAAGACAATTATCTGACTTTTTCATATTCTAACTAAGGCACAAAACATACACTGGAATTTACACTTAAATTTTTCAATATTCCTAGGTACCCTTTTCTCACCTCAAACAACCTTTTCTCATCTCAAACAGCTAAAATTAAAATATCCCAAAAGCTCAAGGGCCTAATAAAAGTAGTACCTCAAAACAGAGGAAAAAAATATAAATACTTAAAATGTAAATTCTTTTGAACCTCCATTCTAAATACAACCTAGATGTGAATGACATTTTATTGGGGGCTGAGGGGTGTTGCCCCCTCTCCATCAATCCCACAACACTGATGAGGGCAGAGGGTTTTCCCAAGGTTGCACTCACCGCAATACCAAGAGCACTTCTGCAGAATCTTACTTTTACTAATCAGCTATTTGGATGCTCTAACAGTACAACCATTACTAACAAAGAAATTATCGTCATCTTTTAAACTTTCTGAAGTCAATGAAACACTGCAATACAGTACAACAGTACTGAACAGGTACAACCAAATCCTGCCAACATTCTGCTACTAGCATATTTGTCCAATTTGGGGCATTGTCATTTAGTTAGAAACTAAGGTACACAGACACTTTAATGAACAGCAAATCACTCTAAGCCACATCATTACCATAAGCCAAGATCTCAAGGCAAAGACTTCCAAAATCACCTGGGCGTCTAGCTAAACTACAACATAAAAAGAAGTTAAAAGTAGAGGAACTGTCTTAAATAAAAATGGTTGCTGGTGATTCTAAGTATTTACTGAGCCTTAAACACATGCTGACCACTAAGCTAAGTAAGCACTCTCAGGGCTTCTACACTCAACCCTACAACAGCCCCACAGGAGTTAAAAAAGAGTGGTTAAAACAAAGGTTTGAAATTTTACAAGTGAACAGCTAAACTACTTAAGGTCTTCCCTTCTTCTTCTCCCTTTCAGGCTGCATCTCCTAGCATTCACTCTACACGGAGCAGGGGTGAAGGAGAGCCAGCCTACAAAACCAGCATTCCAGAGCAGGGGCAGCAGGATCACAAGACAGAAACCAGAGTGAGAGCCTCTAAAAAAAGCAAGAGAGGGCTGGGGGTTGGGCGAACTGAAGCAATAAGTCTATGAGTTCAAGTCCAGCATAAACTATACAATGGACTTTGTCTCAAAAATAAATGACATGAAAGCCGGGCATGGTGGCACACGCCTTTAATCTCAGCACTTGGGAGGCAGAGGCAGGAGTATTTCTGAGTTCAAGGCCAGCCTGGTCTACAGAGTGAGTTCCAGGACAGCCAGGGCTACACAGAGAAACCCTGTCTCGAAAAATAAAATAAAATAAAATAAAATAAAATAAATAAATAAATGACATAAAGTAATTCAATAATATTGAATCATTTATTTTCAGGAATTTTTCTCCCAGTTAAACAATACTGGCCAATTATTCAAAAAGCATCACAAAACTCTGAATTTAAAGACCGGAATAAAAAGCCCCCTGCCCAAGCTAATTAATCACGGCACTTGGGAAGCAAAGGCAGATGTATCTCTGAGTTCAATGACAGCCTGGTCTACACAGAAAGATCCAGTATTGCCAAAGCTATACAGAAAAGACCTGTCTTGAAAAATAATAATAATAATAAAAGCTGAATAACTTTCCCCACTGGGGGCAAAAGGAACAGCATGTATCAGGCTTGACAAAACGGCTTCTACTGCCCTCACTAGAAAACAATGATACCAGACTTCTGCAATAACCTATCCTACCACATGCACAGTAACTACTTAACAGTTTCCAAGTCAAGTTTTGAATATGTTATTTTGCATTTAAATCTTATAAAAGCTAGTAAAAGCACTGTGATAAAACAGAACACCAATCTGTTTATAAAGTTTCACTTTAGTTCAGAAACAGAGTAAATATGATTTTATTAATGTAACCTTAAAAAAATAAAGTTCTTAAGAGTCTTAGGGATCTATTTATAAAATGGAGTAGACAAGAAAAAGAGTTCTCCGTGGTATTTAAACCAACTACACGTCCCAGCATGCAGTGTTCTTATCTGAAGTTAAGAAAAAGCTGCAGTGCATCCTGGGACTTGTAGTAAGTAAACCAGCTTTTCACAGCAAGTTTCAGAAAGTCTGAACTGTGGAGCACATCTGATTAGGTCTTATTTTCAGAGTCTAATCAAATTCAGACCAAATTTGTTTGCTCTCTGCTCTGGTATTGCTTCTCTAGCACATATTAGAAAAAGTATCAGTTAGCGTTAATATTCCCCACTACAAAAACCTTATATAAGATCAAAATGCTTTAAAAATAATTGATATGATAGAAGTGTAATTTTATACTTTTAAAAATAAGTTTTGTTGGATCAGTTACAATATTTTTATCACCTATCCACAAAGATGCTTTTACTGTGCTAGGTCTCCTTTAACAATTATTCTAAATATATTTTAAAATAATTTTACTTGAAAACTTTTACAACCAAGCAATTGCTATACTCTAGGATTGTTCACTAGGAAATATATTTCTACAATAATATGCACACACACACACACACACACACACACACACACTCGCAACGAAACACCTGAGCTCTCTTGTCAAATCCTTCCTTTACAGTTATGCCCACCACTCACCACCCCTATTTCTATATACACACACACTTCTGAAAAAAAAAGTCTTAGAAAAAAAGATTCCAATTGTAGGTCTGATTCTCTCATTCACAGACTTCTTTCAAAATTACAAAAGTTTTTGTAAGCTACCAACAACATTTCCAAGCCGAAGCTGACAAATCTGAACTATAGTTTATATACACACAGTTCCTTTTGACAGCCCTCTTTCCTCTAAGACTCTAGAAGGAGGCTGCAGTCTGCATCAGGAGGCCTACCTGAGGCAGGTGGTGGGTTATTTTCAGGCAACAGCACCTTCACAAACATGCTGTGGAATACGGTCCAAGAAACTCCTAACAAGGAGAGATAAGCTGGCACAAAGATTAACACAACCCAGCTAAAAGTCACCTGCAGCATGTGTTAACACATTTCACCATAAAAGTGACAGGCTCCTCACGCGTCTGGAGCTGCATCAATACAACAGGACTGTCCATAAGGCCAGAGATAGTGGTTGCCACGGTTACTATCACCCTCTTTTATCATGAAATTATTGTCATTACCCTGAAGTTTAGAGTACTTACTTATATGTTAAAAAGAAGAGTTCAGTGTTCTGTCTGAGGGAGAAAAACCAAGTGCTGTCTGATCTGTAAGCATGCCACTTTAGAAATGCACATGGTTAACAACACTTGGATCTGCAGCAGGAAAAAAAAAAAAAATCAATTCCTTTCTGCTGTTCCTGTTCCTCAAGCACTGACAGTTTGTATTTTCAATGCAGCCAAAACAATAAAACAAAACCCATCTTTCTGGCCTCTGTGACTGAGTTATGTTTTTCCCTTAGGCCCAAAAAGTCAAAATAAAACTATTAGGCCCCACCCCTTCCAATCTCAATATAACTGGTTTGATCTTTCCTTCATTAAAAAGCAGAAGAAATTGCCTTAGTGCATCCCAAAATATGGGGGAAAAAATTTCCTGAGACTGTACATGAACTCTTTATTATTATTATTATTATTATTATTATTATAACTATTATTATTAATTGAGTAAAATGAGGGCTGGGAGAGTCGAGGGGTAGATTCAAAATGCCACAGAGTCTGTGAATGGACATTACTCCAGCAAGGAATCCAGGGTGAGTGAACCTCACAGTCTCTACATGGGAAGATTTGCCACCATTCTATAGTCAGGTGCCCCATGACGCACAAAGCTGTTCTTCAAAGTCTATCCCAAGATAAGCACTGTAATTCATGCCTGCAAACCCAGCACTTGAGAATCTGAAGCAGGAAGATTACTACAAATTCTAGGCCAGCCGGGGCTCTATATCAAGACCTCACCTCAAAAAATAAAAAAATAAAATAAAATAAAAAAGAAGACCATTCTAATATTGTTTCAAATGATAACTATGCAAAGATTTAATACACAGATAAGAATGATATAAAAGTCTGTAAAGAGTATAGCTGTATATACATAGAAGCAAACAAAGAAAAAATATGCTTTTTAGGAATAATTATCTGGGGGTGGGGAGAGTGGCCAAATGGTGAGAGCACTGCCATGCTTACTGAGTATCAGGGTTCAGATCTCAGTACCCACATGGCAGCTCATATACATGCCAAAAATTCTAGCACCAGAGGACCTGACACCTGTTAGGACCTCCTCAGCACAGGGCGTGCACACGGTACACAGACATACATGCAGCCACTCATACATACACATAAAATAATAATAAATCTTTTTAAAAAGAAATAATTGGGTTTGGGGACTTAGCTCAATAGTAGAGCACTTGCCTAGTAAAAGCAAAGCCCTGAATTCAGTCCTCAGCTCATGGGGGCAGGGGTCAACAAAAAAAGAGCGAAAGAACGAACAACAAATGAACAAATGAATGAACGAAAGAAAGAACTGTCTACAGTAAGTTTGATGTCATATTAACATACTATCACTTAAAAATAAATAGCAAAGCACCAAAAATGCACACCTGGTAAGGTTAACGTGATCAAAACATATTGTATGCTTCTAAAGACAACCTAGGCCCTCATGGAAATGCACAGGCAACACTCCAGAAAAATGAGCAAAAACCCAGCACAAAACAATCTGAAAATTCAAATGCTTCCTCTATCTAAATAGACACATAAAAGAGTTGTAGCGAAAGTGAGAGACCTAAACTTTAACCTCTTCCATTCCCTTCTGAGTGGGAACTAAACATAGAAGCCTTCAGCAATAAAATATTAAGTACAAAAAACATTAAAACATACTGATGTAACCTTGACTTCAGTACTTCTTCACCAAATAAATAAACAAGCTCAGTGTTCACTGTGGCATAAAAAGTTACCACCATCATGAGAGGTTTCCTTCTTATCTAAACCATTCAATGCCCCTCCTAAGAGCAAGTTTCTATATTTACTTTCTAACTTCGGGCTATTTCATGAAGAACAGTCATTTATAAAATTCACAATATTATACTCTTAAACACAGGATTGCCAATTAACTCTATTTAACTTATTAAGTTTACCATTCAAAATTTGTAACAGAGTTTATCAAGAAAACTCCCTGTGCACGTGCTCCGAGTCTGTGTGTGTGTGTGTGTGTGTGTGTGTGTGTGTGTGT
>JADRCD010053791.1:0-18772 GCA_019843815.1 Montemys delectorum | reverse complement strand
CCTCTCCTGCTTACTGGCCCTGGTATTCCCCTACACTGGGGCATAGAACCTTCACAAGACCAAGGGCCTCTCCTCCCATTGATGACCGACTTGTCCGTCCTCTGCCACATATGCAGCCGGATCCATTTTTATCCATAATAAAGTTTACATGTAGATCATTCTGCCATAATTTTGGGTATGATAAAACTAACGCCTTAAGATAAGTATAGGTCAGATGTGGAGGCTCACAGCCATCCATTGAACTGAGTACACAGTCCCCAATGAAGGAGTTAGAGAAAGGATCTATGGAGCTGAAGGGTTTGCAGCCCCTTAGGACGAACAACAATTACTAACTAGTACCCTCAGAGCTCCCAGGGACCCAACCATCAACCAAGGACTATACATGGCAGGACTGATTGTTTTGGCAGCATGTATATAGTAGAGGATTGCAAATTCGATCATCAATGGGAGGAGAGGCCCTTGGCCCTGTGAAGGTTCTGTGCCCGTGTAGGGGAATGCCAGGGTCAATAAGTGGGAGAGGGTGGGGTGGCAAGCATGGGGAGGGGGGAGGCAACAGGGGTTTGTTCTTGTTGTTTTTGTTTGTTTGGTTGGTTTTTGGAGGGGAAACTGGGATAGGAGAAATCATATGACATGTAAATAAAGAAAATATCTAATAAAAACAAAACAAAACAACAACAAAAAAACACACCGAAGAAGTTCCCAGAGCCAATGGTGCCCTATAAAGTCTTAAAAAAAAAGATAAGTGTAGGTACATATGGTACAACCAGAGTTTAAAATTCCTCTTTTTAAATTTTAAACTTTTTTTTGGGGGGGGGGGAAGGGAGTGTTTTGAGACAGGGTTTCTCTGTATATCCCTGGGTGTCTTGGAACTCACTCTGTAGACTAGGCTGGCCCCAAACTCAGAAATCCATTTGTTTCTGCCTCCCAAGAGCTGGGATTAAAGGCATGTGCCACCATTGCCATGCTAATTTTAAACTTTTGTTAATATTTAATAATATCTGCTGCTAATATTATAGCAGTCTTTTTTATAACATATGTCATCCACTTAAAACCAAATTATATTTGTACACAAATTGAGAAAGAAAGTTACTTTTAGAAGGACTGAGATAGAAAGGTGGTGCAAGAATATAGTGGGACTGGGTTTGTAATCAAAAGGAGTATGTACACATACCAGCATCTCTGTCTTGCTCTGCAATCTCTGTGGACAATGAACTTGCAAATACAGCATCCTGGCTATTAGTATCTCTATTATCCATTCCTTTATTTAAAATTTTAAAATTTAAAATGTATTTATTTTGTATGTGTGATGTTTGTATGTTAAATGTGGTCACATATACCACAGTAGATCAGAAAATGAAACTTTTAGGAGTTCTTATCTTCCGATTTTTGAGGCAAGGTGGGAGTTTCTTGCTTCTGCTGCTGCCTTTTTGTATGCCTTGGCAGGTGGTCCAGGAGCTTCCAGATCATTTGCCTGTCTGTTGTTCCCATCTTATTATAGGAACATTGAGAGAGTATCCCATACACATGGCTTTCTATGTTGGATCTGAGGATGAAACCTGGTTCATCGGGCTTATGTGGCAAGTTGGCATCTTCTCTTCCTGAGCAATCTCCCTGGCCTCTGTGACCTATTTTTGTACCACAAATAGGAATTTGAAATAAATTTAGCACAGAATCACTTGCTTTTTAAAAAATGGCTATTTTAAAAATATGTTCAAAACTTGTAGCTAAATTATAAACATTTTTCAAAGTAGTTAATTTTCTCTTAAAATTATAGATATGTATTTTCCTATAATTCATACATGGCTTTCTTATTAACCTGATGAGAATATGAGTTTATGTACAAGAACTATGTTTTAGCTTTGCTAGTGAAACTGAGAGATTGATGATGAAGCACAGAGAGGGGGAGAAGTATACAGAGAGATGGAAAGACAGAGTTTTAAAACCACCTTCTTCATTTCTGTTAATGAATTGGAAATATATAGCCCTTGTCTGCATACCTTTTGTTTGTTTGGATTTGAATCAGCCTGAATGAGCTGTTGTTTGCCACTGAATGAGTTAGCTCCCTCAATATTGTACCTCTTATCACCTCCCCAAGACATCTTTTTATATGTGGTTGTTATGTGACACAGGTATTTGATATCTAAATGGAAGTGTTATGAGAAAAGGTGCTAAAGATCTCTAGCTTTGTCAGAAAAAAGACTAAAACATACCAAAAACAGAAAAAAAAGTATACTCTTTTGATCTCTTTTATTTTGTTTGTTTTTCTTGTTTTTGCACAGTGTATCTCTATCCCTGTCTGGTTTCAAAGTTACAACAATTTTCCTGCCTCAGCCCCTTGAGGAGTTGAGTTTATAAGTCTGTGCCAACACATGGTGGCATTGTTCACTCTCACTCTATTTTTAAACTTTGTACAAATAAATGCTGGTGCATGGTTTAGTAGCCATTTCATGACAATCAAATGATAAGCTTGAGTCAAAATCAATGAAAGCAATGGAAATATAAGAGGACATTGCTAGGCCTCCAATATCTTACTTCCAGACATCTTAACACTATAGCCAAATGCAGCTTTATTCATTTAAACCATCACACACCATATAGTGCCTTAGCATTGCTTATAACCATGGGACTCCTGATATAAAACCCCAGCCAAAAAATGGGGATATAGAAGATAAATGAAGGAAATCAACCATTCTACATTGTGGGAGAATTTAAGAGGATGTGGCTTGGGCCAAGAAGAAGAAATATCTGAGCCAATTTAGACAGCTCCTAGGATCTGATCTTTGTGTCTTTACCACTGTGCTTGATTTATAGTCAAAAATGAAAAGAACTTTAATGCACAAACAAAGGATGTAGGTATATACTTATACAAGGCTCTTAGCTTGTAAAGAGGGTGTTGGATATTTGTATATGTGTTGCATGCATGGAAGTATAAGTGTACTTCTCCTCCGAAAGTCAGGGGCTTCTAACCTAAGGATCAATGCTGCTTAGTTAGACACAGGAAATTCCAGAGATGTTTTCCCCACAATGCAGTCTCAAAATCAAATGCTATTTTGTCAGCCACCCTTGATTTAAGGTAACATTTCCTAGAAATGGAAAAAGGTCAATAACAGAAATGGTTTCTCTTCCTTTCTCTAACTTAATGAAAGAAAAACAAAAAACAAAACAAAACAGTAAATCAACAACAACAACAACAACAACAACAACAACAAAAAACTGATGCAAGTTCCACATAATTTCCTGATGTGTCATTCAGGCATTCAAGGTCCCAAGAGGTCAAACTATGGAAAGTCTAATGTATTCAATAATGCAAAGCTTTTATGTTAATCTAAAGTTTGTAGCATACATATGCAATCCTGGCCCTCCGGAGGCTGATAAGGAGGATAATGAGTTCAAGGCCAAACCAGGCTACATAGTAACCCTGTTTCAAAGCAAAACCCCAAAACAATCAAACAAGTGAAAGCAAGAAAAGAAAATAGACGTTATGTGATAATAAAGGAAAGAGGTGTAGTCACTGAAAGAGGCAGAAAATGAATAGCTATGTGTATCTTCCTTGGAAAGAAAAAGTCTTCCTTAGAAGATGAACTCTGTTTAAGTCTTGCCCAATAAAATATATTGCCCCTGTTAATTTTGGGACATGAGCTCTAATATTTTATTCTCTATATTTAGACTAAACTAACAATGTTTATCATAGCTGTAAGTAGTTGAGTATTTAGAGGTCATTGACCATTAGCATCTCACTCAATTGCTGAAGTCACAGAGATGACTAGAACGCCTTGAGAATTATTTAGGATTTCAGGTGAAGTAAAAGGACCTCTTCCCAGTCCTTCACACAACAGTAACACAGCTAACAGAGAAATAATCACTCAATTTCTAGTCTCAAGAGAGAAATGAGCTCAAGCTTGATTATCATTTATGATGATCAAGTTACCTCTGACATGGCAGCCAGGCTTGCTGTTGGGCTTTATGGAGAATGCTCTCAACAACTGCCCAGTTAATCTCTTTAGCTATTGCATCTTTCCTAGATTCCTTTGTCTTCTATATAAATGCTGTAAAATTCAGAAATGAAGTTTAAGCAAAATACAAATGTGGCTCTATTTTAGGATGGTGGAAATGCTATCCACATTAGTCCAAGATTCAGAGGGAGAGACAACAGGATGGCCTTTTTAGAATCAGGACAAAGGAACTGCACAAAATTGTAAGGCTGATTCTAGCCTATGGTGAAGATAACTAGTAAGTGATCCCCACAAGAAATATGAAAATTGGAGACAAACATAAAGACAGCTAGGTCCAGTTAGCCAAATGTGCACTTCTTTTCTCTTATTTCAGGCTCAAGGAATCTATGTAGATTTTCTTTAAACTTTTAATGTTTTTTTTTTTGAATGAAGATAGCAGGTTTCCTTTTGTCAAGGCAATTGTTATAACAAATGTAGGAACAAATAATGGATAAACATATAAGAGGGGTTATTAGCTTTGCCTAGAGGAGAGCAAATATAACTTGAGTTATGTACCATGAATAATGAGCAAAACTAGTTAATACTGGATGCAGCTAAAACAGAAAATAGTGCAAGACAGCTAATGCTGTGTGCAAGGCCTACAGCATATACTATGCTTATTTAATATATCTGTGTATGTGTGTTTGTGTGTTTGTGTGCGTGCATGTGTGCTCACATGTATACCATGGTATGTGTATGGAGATCTTGTGGCAGTCAGTTCTCTCCTTCCAGTGTGGGCCCTGGGGATTGGACTCAGTTTGACAAGCTTAGGTTTGGTAGCAAATTCCTTTACCAGTGGAGCCATCTCATTTGTCCTTTCTTTTTGCTTTGTCAAATGTTATAAAGTATTCTAGATTTCAAGGGATACAGAATTCATTCTCACACAGTCTTCTGTGCAACTTAAAAATCATATTAATACTCTTATCTCTCTTGCTACAGAAGCAAACATAAGAGCAAAACCAAAAATTATTGAGTGTGGTGGTCCTATGACATTAGCACACATACATATACACATACACATGCACACAGGCACATGCACAAAAGCATGTACGTATGCATGTGCTAAAAGCCCTAGTTCCATGTTGGAATTTTGAGTGAGACCTGTACTTTGCTGCCCTTTCCTACCCTCTTATAATATATATTTTTTTCCCAAAATAACCATTACTGAGGACCCATGTGGAGCAAGCACAGTGCTAAATATTTTTCAAGTAACAACATAGCAATCCTTATATGCAGCCACGGCTTCCTTCATACCTCCATTTTATAGATGGAAAACAAACTTAGAGCCTTTCAGAAGGCCACAGATAGTAACAAGGTCAGTCAGTTGTAGAAATGTGGGAAACTGTAGCTGCAGCAGACACTGGAAAAGGGACAGAGAGTGACCAGCATAGATGGACTGGTATGCAGATTGTGATAGTCTATGTAATTAATCATAACATGAAATGAAAAAAATCATACAGTTTCCATCAACTCTATCAGCCAACTCATTGTTGATCAGAGAGAAAAGTTTGGTGCACAGTTATTCTAAAGTCTCGCCTTAGATAACAAAAAGAAGAAAGAAGTCAGGTCCAGGGCTGATTTTGGGGTAGTGGTGGTCATACTGCAACACTGATAAAATGCAGGCATTGGCAAGATCTCTGACAACTTAAATTTCATAAAAGACTACTTAAGGTACCATAGGCAATTTGTCCTCTCTTCATTTCAGTTTTGTATTGCTGATAAGGAAGTGAAAACAAAAAACCAAACCAAACTAAACAAAAACGAACACAAAAACAAAACAAAACAACCCCCCAAACCAACCAACCAACCAAACAAACAACAAACCAACCAAAAAATCCCTACTGAAACCACATAGCAAAATTGAAAAGGAAAATAATGCTAATGGTCCTAGGACTTAGGAAACAAACTTTACATTTTCCACATTAAATACAGAGGTGAATATCTGAGGGCAATGAAACTAACAAGAATCACCATGAGATACAGCAATTTCCTAACCTTATCTTTCTTCAAAGGAGCCAGAGAATAAGCATCCTGCTATTTTAGCATGCTAGGCTTATAGGGGGCCAGCACTACACTTGATTTGAGAAGAACATTTCTGATGATAGCACTTATTAGTATCAGAACCTGTTTCTAGGTTATGTAATATATTTTGAAGAATATTAAGGAAGCATCATATGTAGATAATCTATGCTACAAAATCTACAGTGTTGAAATAGGAAAAATATAAAAATAAACTTTAATTTTATGCACATGCATAAAAACTACCTACATCATTTCATTCAAAATGAGAAACTCCAAGTTAGATATCAAGGATATTAAGTATTCAACAGATGCAAATGGTGTGCTTCCCAGTACTGCATAAGAGAAGGATAGCAAGACTTAAAACATGCACACACATACACACACATACACACACATATACATGCACGCACGCACGCACAAATGCACACATGCATGCTAACATGCACACACATCAAGTATAGTTCTGAGAAAAAGAGAAGTCACAAAAATCTATTCATATGGCACAAGGTATTATGAATAACATCATCTTTTGTGATTATTATATCCACCTTTACGTTTCTTAAAATTCTATTTTTGAATCATTGCTTATATTTATGTTTAAATATCTTTTTTTTGTTGTTTTTGTTTTTTGACACAGGGTTTCTCTGTGTAGCCCTGGCTGTTCTGGAACTCACTCTGTAGACCAGGCTGGCCTTGAACTCAGAAATCTGCCTGCCTCTGCCTCCCAAGTGTTGGGATTAAAGGAGTGCACCACTACCACCTGGCTAAAATGGCTTATTTTTTGATCTTTGATGGTCTTACAAAAATGAAAGGTTACAAAAAGCAGTTTTCCTGAGGACTGACTAGACATGGATAATATTTATATTAAGCAGTTAGAGAAGTAGAGGAGTCTTGTTCTTTCAGAAATTGCACAATGAAAATTTCTAACTGATTGAGATTTCATATGCCCGATCAGGATTATGAATAATATAGCAGTAGATTTCTTTTTCTTTTGGGCCTCTTTCCTTTTTCTATTGCCCCATTTTTTTTGACATATGTAGACAATCCTCTCTCCAACCCTCCTCAACTTCTACAGTAACTCCAAGGAGAAAAAGGCTCAGATGGTTATACAGAAAAATATATAGAGTATAGAAATATCAAAGCTGTATGCTTAAGCAAAGCAACACATCAGTATGGTATAAAATTTAAGGCATCTCTATATAATATTTCAGTTTTTCATTTCTTATATGTGACTGAACTGGGAAGATACATATTTATAAAATAAAAATTCCAGACTTTCTGTGTTTTTCAGCCACAGCCCTCATTTACAGCTCTGACATGGCAAGCGTCTGTTTCCTACACTTGATTTGTCCAGGTGCCTGCTGCATACCAATACATATCTCCTCTCTCCAACCATCGACCATGTAGATTCATTTATTTATTAGTCAATATATATTCTGTGAATTACAGTCTGCAAATTTGAACACAAACAAAATGTGGTCGATCTAATCCATAACACTGCACAGATGTCCTGAAGAGATTGGAGAAATCAGTCACCAGGAGGGCGACTATCTGAGAATTATAAAATGCATTTGGATGAACAAGTTAAAGATCTGGTTCAAGTAGTAACAACATCCAAAATTTGTAATTTCATATTGCCATGGGATGAAGTCAAATAATAGGTGTAGTCATCAACTTACATTTAAATACAGAAAATGCAAAAGGAAGCATGAATAGAGGAAGAAAGGAGACACACACACACACAAAGAAACAGAAAGGAAAATCCTAACAAATGATATCCAGAAGAAAAGAATCAAGGAAAAGCATCCAGCTGTGGTAAAGTGCTTTCAAATTGCCACTTATGTAACCGGTGCATGGAACAGACATTTCTCAATGTAGAGGGTAGGAAAAGAACATTATTATGAACAGAGCAGGATCCTTGGCAAACTACCAATGAAATTACACTTTTCCATAGTAAAGAAAATGGAGGGTGTGAAATAATGTCAATTAGAAAGAAATGCATGCTACTGGAGAGAGTCGGCACTATTCCTGGAAGAATAGCCATCATACTTAGAAACCCTGAGAGTTCTGGGAAGCATTGACTGCAGAGACAAGATTTACTGATTTAAACCAACACTTCAGTTGTGTTTAAGGGATAAACCATAATTATAATAATGCCATAGGATGAGAAAATTAATATCTATAAGTAGGAGGGATATTCAAAATGTTATACATAATCACTACTATGAGACAGACACATAGAAGTCAGGCATAGGCCATGATCAATCAAGGAAGCATTGAAAATTCAAAATGGAAAGAAATTGGTATCTGAGGAAATGCTGACTGAAAATTGGTGCCTTGCTAAATACACATGATGATTTTCAATGAACATTTCTGAGCATCCCTCCTTTACTGGAATCACCCCCTCCATTAAAGGTAGTAGAAAATAGTTTAAAACTTCTCCTTTTAAAGAACCCACAACTGTGTAAAACAGACAAGACATAGACTAACCAGGCTCAGATTACTAAGAAACAACCAGAAAACATGTAGAAAATTGGGATGTGGCATGAATCTAGTATTTAAAAACTGATCCCAGGCTGGAAAGATGGCTCAAGATCTCAATGTGACTACTGCTCTTGCAGAGGACTACAGTGCAGTTTCTAGCATCCACATCCAGTGGGCAACAGTCTTATAGAACTCCAGCTCCAGGGGCTCTGTCACCCTCTACTGGCTTCTGTGGACATCCATGGGTATTGACATATAAAAATTAGAATAAAATAAATTAGCCTAGGTTTCTAGCTGGTCCCAAAGATGCCCTGTCCCATTCCATTTTTTCCTCCTGTCCTCCCTACACCTGATTCCTCCTGTTTTCCTCCTACACCCAGTCCATTCCAGTCCTAGCCTCCCACCTGCCATGATATCTCCTCTATTCCCCTTTTTCAGTGAGATTCAGGCGGCCCTCCTTGTTACTTATCTTCTTTGAGTCTATGGATTGTAGCATGGCTATATTTCACTTTACAGCTAATATCCACTTATAAGTGAGTATATACCATGTTTGTCTTTCTCAGTCTGGGTTACCTCACTGAGGATGATCTTTTCTAGTTCTAGCCATTTGCCCGCAAATTTCATGATGTCATTGTTTTTAATAAGTGAATAATACTCCATTGTATAAATGTACCACATTTTCTCTATCTATTCTTCAGTTGAGAAGCACTTAGGTTGTTTCCAGAATCTGGCTATTACCATAAAGCTATGGGTTGAACATAGTTGAGCAAGTGATCTTATGGCATAGTAGAACATCCTTTAGTTATATGCTCAGCAGAGATATAGTTGAGCCCATGCCAATGAAAACTCGGATGACTCTGTGAAGGTGACCTTAGCTAAGACTCCTAGCAATGAGGTATATGGAACCCGAACCAGCCATCTCTTGTAACCAGGCAAGACTTCAAATAGAGGGATTGGAACACTAACCCAGCTACAAAACCCTTTGATCTACAATTTGTCCTGCCTACAAGATGTGCTGCTACAGGGACCTAGCATAACCATCACCAGAGAGGCTTCACTCAGCAACTCATGGGAACAGATCCAAAGACCCACAGCTAAACACTAGGCAGAGCTTGGGGAATCCTGTGGAAGAGGAGGAGGAAGGATTGTAGGAGACAGAGAGACAAGGACATCACAAAAACCTACAGAATCAACTAACTTAGGCCTATAGGGGCTCCCAGAGACGGACCATGTATGGGTCTGACCTAGGCCTTCTGCACATGTGTTACACTTGCACAGCTTGGTCTTCATGTGGGACTCCTAACAGCAAGAATAGTGGCTGTCTCTGACTCTGTTGCCTGTCTTTGGATCCTGTTCCTCCTACTGGGCTCTTTCATCTAGCCTCAATAAAAGATGTGCTTAGACTGACTGCAACTTGATATGCCAGAGCTGATTGACATTCATGGGAGGACTAAAGTGAAACAGAGGAGGAATATATGGAGGGGAGGAGCTAGAGGACAGACTGAGAAGAGAAGAGGGAGAGGGAAATGTGGTAGGGATGTAAATTAATTAATTAATTAAAAGAATTTCAAAATTACCCACTTAACTAAATTTCAGAATAGTAAGTAATTAGTAATAAATGTCATAAATAGTTTTCCATTAATGGGTTTAAATTGTCTTTTGAAACACTTTTTGAGAAGTTGTAACCCAAAAGGTAAAAATATATGAAAAAAAAAGAAAATGTGTTAGAGATATGGCTCAGTGGTTAAGAGCACTGTCTGCTCTTCCAGAGGTTATGAGTTCAATTCTTGTCAACCACACAGGTAGCTCACAACTATTTGTACTGGGATTTGATGTCCTCTTTTGGCATGCAGGTGTACCTGCATATAGAGGACTCATAAAATAAATCTTTAGGAGAAGAGAAGATAAAAGAAAAGAAAAGAGATCTCTCAAACACTGGACCACCAAACAGACAGCATACACAAGCTGATATGAGGCCCCCAACACACATACAGTAGAGGACTGCTGGGTCTGTGTTCATTCAGAGATGATAGACCTAACCCTCAAGAGACTGGAGGCCCCAGGGGGTTTAGAGGTCAGATGGGATGGGGAGTGGGGACATTCATGTGGAGACAGGAGGTGGGGAGGAGGTATGGGATGTGGAGCAGTCAGAAGGTAGCGGGAGGAATGGAATATGGAGTGTAAAAATAAATTAATTAAAAAGTAAAAAAATAAAACCGGCAAAAAAAAAAGAAAAGAAAAAAAGAAAGAAAGAAAGAAAAAAGAACTCAAGAAGGTTAACAAGCCAAAGGGCTCAAGCAAGATGCCTCAATCCCATTATGGAGGGCAAAGAAAGCAATCATAAAGTGGGCAAAGGGAGGGAGGGTCCTGGATAGGAGAAGAGATAGGGAGGGGAAAAGGGGAACATGATCAGGTATTGAGGGGGACAGGAATGAAGCCCTGAGGGCCAGCAGAATGAATGGAAACAGGTAGCCTCTGGAGGTGGGATGTGTGTGTGTGGGGGGCCCTCTAGAATGTAGCAGAGACCTGGGAGGTGAGAGGCTCTCTGGACTCAAAGGGAAGGACCTTAGATAAAATGCCCAACAGTGGGGAGAGTGAACTTACAGTGTCCACCTTCAGTAGAAAGGCAGGGCATCAAGTGGAGGGATAGGGTTGCCATTCCACAGTCAAAACTCTGACACAGAATTCTTTCTGTCTAAAAGAATTACAGGGATAAAAATGGAGACTGAAAGAAAGGAGATCCAGTGACTGGCCCAAGTTGGGATTCATCTCAAGGGGAGGCTCCAAGGCCTGACACTATTACTGATGCTATGGTGTGCTTACAGATATAAGCAGCTGAAAGAGTCAGGTGCTGATACTTAAACCCAACCAATGGACAGAAGTCAGGGACCCCTATGATTGAATTATGGAAAGGTTGGAAGAAGTTGAGGAGGAGGGTTACTCCATAGGAAGACCAGCAGCCTCAACTAACTTGGACCCCCAAGGTCTCTCAGACACTGAGCCACCAACTAGGCAGCATACATGAACTGGTCTGAGGCCCTGACACATGTACAGCAGAGGACTGCCTCGTCTGGCCCCAGTGAGAGAAAATGTACCTAACTCTGGAGAGATTTGAGGCCCCAGGGAGTGTGGGGAAAGACATTCTCTTGGAGACAGGGGAGGAAGAATGGAATGAGGAACTTTCAGATAGATGACAAGGAGGGAGATAATGACTGGACTGTAAAAAAAAGATGAAAGATAATTTAAAAGACATAATGATATTTCTTCAGTACATATATAACATATATTTCATAATGACTTTAATAATAATAACCACCATTAATCCCAGTTCTGAGTTTACTATCATCAAAGTGCCCTGCTGCCTGTAGACCTTATTTCATTAGACCTTAGGAAAACTGACATTCTAAGTTAATACAATATACTGTGAAATGGGCCATTTGTAGATGAGTAAGCTGTGGATGCTCCAAAAAGAAGAGAAAGAGGAAGAAGAGGATGAGGAGGAGAAGCAGGAGGAGGAGGAAGAAACAAAAAAATAAAAAGGAACCCATCACAATTTTTTATGGACCATGTAATCATTCTATACAAATTCTCAAAAGTACTATTCAAAACTAAAATTTAAGTAATAGATATTATGATTTGAGCAGTATTAATGTACAAACAGAAGAGGAGAATGATGACAAATATGGGGGATTTGTATCTAGAAAAAATTAACATCTAAAGGTCATAAATTATTACATTACAAGGTATTAATTTAAAGTCTCTAAAATAAATAAAATATTTACAATATAGCCAAGCCATCATCAACATACATTCTTTTTTTTTTTTTTCGAGACAGGGTTTGTCTGTGTAGCCCTGGCTGTCCTGCAACTCACTCTGTAGACCAGGCTGGCCTCTATCTCAGAAATCCGCCTGCCTTTGCCTCCCAAATGCTGGGATTAAAGGCATGCGCCACCACTGCCCAGCTAACATTCTTAAGGTTTAAAACATTGTTGTCCCAAACTAGTGACTATGTAAAGTACATTGTATCTCTTCTTTCAGTACCAATCTACTTAATCTATGTGTGCTGTGGAAATACGTGGAAGTTCTAATTTTAGGATATAAACACTGGCATAATTAAACATGTATAAACAGTTTATATAGCCATACAAGAATTAGTTCATCTCTTCTGAAGAACTCAGGGTTCAATGAAAGAATAAAATCTTGGTAAACAGTTTATAGAATTGATGTTCTAGTTGGGAAGAATAATTACAATAGTAAGGATAATATATTACATTTATTTGTTAGATACCTTATACTCTGAGTCCTACCATTTTAATTCCCTAATTCTCCCACAAACTGTGTTTTTATTATTCTATTTTATACAAGAAGAAACTGAGGCAACAAGAGATTCGCTGTAATGATATCAATCAAAATCATACGTCCAGAGGGCAGAGTTTGGCTGTCTATGGTTTGTCACCTTACCATAGCAATTGATTGGTGTGGCATTTTTGCTGGGGTAGGGTTTCTAAAGAAAAAGAGTGGATAGTGGGCTGGAAATATGGCTTAGAGTTTCCCATATACATTTACAAAATGATATTTGAGGCCTTTTAATTCAGGAAATGTTCATCTGTAGATGGCTTACTACAAGTTTCCATCACTAACACAACACAAAAATGAGGGTGCTGAGGTCCTTGAAACACACAAAAGTTGAAATCATCGATACAAATAACACTTCACTTTAAACTCTAATGATACCATCCAAAGTCTTCTTTTGGATATTTAAAGGCAAACCACTTTATGTTTCAATGAAATTTTTCCTATGATTCTTCACCTTATTATTTTATTAACACTCAATATGTAGCTTGTCTTTTATAGTATTAATTTTATTGAACTAAAGAATGGATTTGCCAATAGTTCCATGACTCCCAATTTTTTTTTTATAGTTTGTAAATTTATTTTTTTGCCTTCTTTTTTTTAATTAGATATTTTCTTTATTTACATGTAAACTTTCCCTTTCCCAGGTTCCCCTCCAAAAAACAAACAAACAAACAAAAGCAACAAGAACAAACCCCTGTTGCCTCCCCCCTCCCCATGCCTGCCACCCCACCCTCTCCCACTTATTGGCCCTGGCATTCCCCTACACTGGGGCACAAAACCTTCACAAGGCCGAGGTCCTTTACTCTTATTGATGATCGAAGTTGCAATCCTCTACTATACACATGCTGTTTCTCTTGACATTATTGCTATGCACAAAACAGTTTACCAGTGGACAGATCCAATAAAAAGCTGTTAAATTTTAAAATAGGATAAAACTAAATATAGTGAAACAGTCACCACCAAAGGTATTCTAATCTCTCTCTCTTCACCAGTGATAGTACAAATTGCTCTTCTTCATATATGAGAGAGTTGACCTTAAAATATCAGCTTGGGAATTATTTATCTGGGAAAGAAAGAACAGGAATCCAGTCCTGATCTTTTACTTTGTATCTTCAATAGTCATTATACTTACTTATAGAAGTTTAGTCACAGTTAGGTGCATAACAGAAAAAAAAAAGCTATGCCATGTAGGGTAACATATCTGGTATCATGTTCATGTTGTCAACTTGGTAATAATATTAGTTAGTCCTTTCATTTCTGTGACAGGATTTTTGAAAAAAAAAACTGCACAGTGGAAAAAGGATATTCTGGCTCATAGTTTGAGTGCATGGTCCATTATGTCAGGCAAAGCATGGCAGCAGAGCATGGGATAATGGGTGACATTGTGCCCATAGTCAGGAAACAGAGAGAGATAAATTATGGTGTTCAGCTTGCTTTCTCCTTTCTATTGAGTCTAGGACCATATTCTGTGGGATCTGATTTCCAAGGTCCTCAATTTCAGTTAGATCTCTCTGGAAAAGTCATCAGAAGTATACCCAGAGATCTGTTTCTTACATGACTCTAAATTCAGTCAAGCTGACTATGAATATTAATGGTTCCAGCGTCAAGTGGGTGGCTCAAAAAACATTACAAATATTTTTGGAGGACTGCTTTCTTAAGACCCTTTCCTCACTGCAAAACATATCCTGAAACTTGAAAATATTAATTCTTCTTAGACTTTTGATGTTAGTTTCTGAATGTTATCATTTTCCATACATAGAAAGTTATCAAACTGTTTGTTCAGTTTTGTTTCCTTGGAGGATTCCAATGCCTACTTCAAGATGCCAGCAGATATGTGATCCCTTCTCCAAGATACTCACATCATATGTGGCATCGTGACAATTTTGATTAAGCAAATTATTTCATTCCATGTAAATCATAGCTAGTTACATTAATACCTCAACATAAACCACAAGAACTCTGTTAAGGGGATTTTAAGCACTGTGGTTTCTTCTTGCTATGGTTTACTAGTTTCTGAGGTTATTATAACAATTAGGTGGAATTATAATGTGAAGTTCTTAGTCACATCTAAAGTACCATGCAGATATAAAGTATTAGTAATAACTTTTGAAATATTTGATAGAGATTTTGATCCAAATACAACCAAGATAAAGGTGCCAGTATTCTACATATACACAACAGATTCTCTCTGTGAAATCAACAAAAGTAACAACAGGCCCAGAGTTCTTGAACTCGATTTGCAAAGTGACACTTTTAGATCTTTCATTCAATTTAAGTGTTTCTTGGTACTGAATGATCAAAAGTTCTTAAGCTGTTTTAAAAGTGGCATCTAATATAACACAAAAGTAGAACAGAACAGGCAGGGGTGGTCTGAATGAAGGAGAAGAATTCAAAGGCATTAGAGGAGAAAAAGATAAAGTATTATATGTTTTCTCTTATATTCACAGTCTATGTACACAAAAATATGTACAGCATTAAAGTAGAAATGGGGCTACTTTGGATAAAGGGACCAGAGTGAAGAGGGGAGATGCTAAAGAATGGCTTTAGAATATAAATTGAAGCAAAATAGAATAATATATGTATGAAAATGTCATAATGAAACCTACTAATTTGTATGCCATCTGCCTTAGTTAGGTTTCTATTGCTGTGATAAAACTCCATGACCAAAAATAACTTGAGGAGGAAACAGTCTAATTTTAACTCTTAAACACATCCAGAAGTTAGATGTGGTTACTTCAATATGTCTATTAGCCATGCCAATTGGAAGCTAGGGCTAGAGGATTGTGTAGCATAGGCTACAAACCTAGACCCCATCTTTAAAAAGATAGCATTAATTTGGTATTATGGTACCATGTTTTAGTTGTGAATATCAATCTTGCATTCTGCTCTAGCCCTCAAACGTGCATGCATCTCTCCCCTTTACTACAGAAATGGCAGTCAGTAGGTTTGTTATAAATGGTTCTTGAGAAGCCAAGTCTTCTGCATTGTACTTCTAGTGGGAAGCAGTTGTACAGTATTTAAGATGCTGTTCATTATGTAATGGAAACTTTGTGCTTAGAACAGCTCCACAGGGAGAAGCAATACAGCTAGATGTAAAAATGCTTTCCATTTCCCAATGCAGAAGTTTAATTTTGCAGTATTATTTCTCTTCTACCATCATATTTTCACATGTTTAGTAAGAGTTTCCATGATTTTCATTCAGTGTGTATATCTTGTCTACCTGTCATCCACCTCTGTCTGTCTCTCTGTCTCTCTGTCAGCCTCTCTCTTGCTCTATCATTCTCTCTGATTGACTGTCTCTTTCTCTCTCTGTTTGTGTGTGTGTGCATGTGTGTGTGTGTGTGTGTATGTGTGTGTGTGTGCATGTGTGCATTTATGTACTCACATGCATATGCAAGTCAGGTACTAACCTTGAACATATTTGTCTATTGTACTCTACTTTTTTAAAAAGGACATGAATTTTGGCACATGCCTTTTAAAAAAAGAATTACTTATTTTATTTATATGAGTATACTGTAGCTGTCTTCAGACACACCAGAAGAGGGCATCAGATCCCATTTCAGATGGTTGTGAGCCACCTTGTGGTTGCTGGGACTTGAACTCAGGACCTCTGGAAGAACAGTCAGTGTTCTTAACTGCTGGGCCATCTCTCCAGACCCACTTTATTTTTTTTTTTAACTTTTATTTATTGATTGTGATAAGGGAAGGAAAATCACAATACATGTGTGTAGGTTAGAGAACAACATTTTAGAGTTAGTTCTGTCTTTCTGTCATGTTAGTATCAGAATGGCTATCAGAATGGCTAAGATCAAAATCTCAAGGTGACAGCAGATGCTGGTGACAATTTGGAGAAAGGGGAACACTCCTCCATTGCTGGTGGGATTGCAAGCTGGTACAACCACTCTGGAAATCAGTTTGGTGGTTCCTCAGGAAATTGGACATAGTACTACCAGAGGACCCAGCTATACCACTCCTGGGCATATACCCAGAAGATGCTCCAGCATATAATTTCTGGTTCTTATATGGTGTTGGGGATTTGAACTTGAGTGTTTATGCTTTTGCAGCAAGCACTTTTACCCACTAAACTATCTCTCAGACCTCATTTTGAAAATATCCAAAAACCCAAATCTTGCTTTCTTCTCTTAGAGTTGTAATGAAATAGAGGAAAGGCTAGATAGATTGGGCTTCTTTTGATCTCATCTATATAATATCTTGAGTTTTTGGAGTAATCAGGTTCATAAAGCAAAGTTATCCAGTAAGTAACTGTTTCTACCAACAGGTAATGAGAATGCCAACTAGGAAATGCAGCATTACTATGTCAGAAAAATGTTATATTCATTTAGATGAATTCATTATTGCTCACTTACAATGCTTATTGCCCTCCTTATAGTATAGATCTTTCTTAGGTTACAAATGTCCACAGGTAGAAATAAAGACGCCAGGTACAGCAGAAACATGGCAATGGATAATGCTCCTGAACAGAAGCCATTGGTACTTCTTTGGGTTAAGGCAACCATTAGGCTTTCTCAGTTTGTGTTGTATTTTGTACAGATATTTTTGTAAAGTTTTCTAAATGTTATTATTAACATCTTTGTGTTCCAAGATAAAAAATAGCAGGAGTGTTGACTTAAGAAGAGATGCAGTTTCTGTGGCAACCATGGAAAATAACTCATGTGAAGCTATATACACATGTGCACGCGCGCACACACACACACACACACACACACACACACACACACACACACGTCTTTAAAGTCACAAGAAAATTAACTTCCAAAACCTAAAAGAAAACCATGAGAACCACTTTTCTTCATAGTTAATGGAGATTTTTGAAATGTTATAAGAATCACAGACTCATAAAAATAGGTTTCAAGATTCATCTCTACATTTTCAGTAGTTAACACTTTTAAAAAACATCATTGGGACTATGATTATTGGTTGTTCTTGTACTTTAGCCATTTCTTCCACAGTGGTAGAACCTATGAATTTTAGTTTGGTAAAAAATACATTTCTTAATATACTGAGATTTAAAAAAAAAAACAACACTGATTACAATTGCCTTTTTCTGATCTATATCTCTCTATTTGTTAGAAATTGGATGAGATGAACAAAAAAAAAAAATAGCAGGCATGTTGGTCCACAGAGCAACAGTAAGAATCTGAGGCCACTGTGTTGGCGCAACAAGATAACAGAGAATGTCAGACATTGTGAGACAGAATAACCAAAGAAGACCTGGTCTATATCCTTCTAGAGGAAAAATAAGTTTTTGTCAATTTTAACCTAGCAATATATACACCCTGTTAGCTTATCAGCCAGACTGAACATGATAAAAATTTGTAAAGAAATCAATTGCTCCTAAGTACAATCTGAATGTTTGGGCTCATTGTTTAGCCTTACTTCCCCCATAATATTTCACGATGTTTCTTTCCCACAATGTTATGTTCATCCTCCTAAGACATTAATCCTATTCAAGTGCATGATGATGCTATCTTACATCTCAAAAATTCCTCCCAGTGAATATTCTATATTTTTATACTAGAAATAGTCCTAGTATAACCCTCTTTATACCTTTCTTCATCTTAGTTGCCCTTGAATGGATGTACGCATTTATACTTTTGTCGATACATTTCTTAAATGTGATACTCATGAGTCTAATACTTCACATGTAATTTAAGCAGTGAACAAACACTACAATGAAATTTTGCTTCATTTCACCAGTAGAATAAAATACCACATTACCTTCTAAGCAAACTCTACTAGACTATACTAGATAAGAATTAGTTAATATCAAGCTGATTGTTCCCTAAAACAGCAACTTGTGTCTAATGAGAACCACTGACTAGGTCAAATGTTCCTTGGACTATATTTGTACACAAGATTTTAAAAAAATTATTCAATTATTTCATTAGATTTATTTA
>JADRCD010053781.1:0-10109 GCA_019843815.1 Montemys delectorum | reverse complement strand
GTTAGAGAAAGGTTCTATGGAGCTGAAGGGTTTGCAGCCCCTTAGGATGAACAACAATTACTAACTAGTACCCTCAGAGCTCCCAGGGACCCAACCACCAATCAAGGACTATACAGGGTGGGACTGAATGTTCTGGCAGCATGTGTATAGTAGAGGACTGCAAATTCGATCATCAATAGGAGGAAAGGACCTCGGCCTTGTGAAGGTTCTGTGCCCCAGTGTAGGGGAATGCCAGGGCCAATAAGTGGGAGAGGGTGGGGTGGCAGGCATGGGGAGGGGGGAGGCAAAAGGGGTTTGTTCTTGTTGTTTTTGTTTGTTTGTTTGTTTTTTGGAGGGGAACCTGGGAAAGGGAAAATTTACATGTAAATAAAGAAATTATCTTAAAAAAAAAAAGAATAAAAAAAAAAGAACCTTACAAACCAATAAAATTAAAAAAAAAAAAGATTTATTTATTTATTTTATGTATATGAGCACACTGTCGCTGACACACCAGACGAGGGCATCGGATCCCATCATAGATGGCTGTGAGCCACCATGTGGTTGCTAGGAAACTGAACTCAGGATTTCTAGAAGAGCAGCCAGTGCTAGTAACCACTGAGCCATCTCTCCAGCCCCAAAGAGGGACTTTTGACTGGGAAAATGCTTCCATAAGACTGGCCTGTAGCAAGTCTGTCATGCATTTTTTTTTTTAACTGGGGATTGATTTGGGTGGGCTCAGCTCATTATGATTGGTTACACCATTGAGCAGGTGGACCTGGGTGTTGTAAGAAAGCAGATCGCTCAAGCATGGGGAGCAAGCCAGTAAGCAATGCTCCTCCATGGTTACTGCTCCAGTTCCTGCCTCCGGGTTCTGTCTTGAGTTCCCTTCACGATGATGAACGATGATTGGGACACATAAGTAATGCCTCACAAGTTGCTTTTGGTCATGGTGTTTAGCTCAGATACCAAGATTTAACATTTCACCATTTCACCCAGAAGCCAACGGAATCCCAGAAAGAGTTGCCAGAGGAGCTGCGTTAGTTTTTTGTTTACTACAACGAAACACACCCGAGGCAGGCTAACTTCATTAAAGAAGTTGGCTGACCATTTTGGAGGTTCATGGGCATGTTGCTAACAACGACTAAGCCTTGGTGAGGACCTTATAATGTGATAGTGGGATCTTGTGTGAGAGGAAGCAATCAAATCCCACCGAGAGGCACGAAGCTAAAGAGTCTGATGCTCCATGATGCCTCAAGAGAAAAGACTAGCATCTGCTAGTTAACCCTAGCATCTGCTGCTGGGCTCACATCTTAAAGGCCCTACTACCTAATCTTGAATACCCTGGGGACCAAGACATGTGAAGTCTGGGATGGAAGTGAAACACACAAAGCAAGAGCCACTCTGGTAAAGACGTGATGAGATTCTAGAGTGAATGCTGTTTTGGAGACCCCTCCCGTGACCATCACACCCTTATCTTGCTCCCTTCTGCGCTCTGTTTTTTTTAGTAATACGTGATTAAAAACATTTTGAGTATCTGCCCTCTGGTGAAGTAAGACTTAATTACTTTGCATGTTTATAGTTTTAGAGGAGGGGGTGGGCACTGGACTGAGGGGCCTAATGCCAAGGAACCTTGAAGTCTCCTAAGAAACAAAGAGACAAAGACAGGGAAGGGAGAAAGGACACTGCTTTGAGGTAGGGACAGCCACCTGAGTGGACCAGGAGCACAGAAGGCCAAGCTTAAATGAGGTAAAATCAGAAAGAACAGTAGATACCTACTTGTGAAGGGATGACAATCATTCCTAAAAGCACTGGAAGGCAAAAAAGGGGGCTGGACTAGGAACAGGACCAGAAAGCAGATGGAGGGAAGCGTCCCATGGCTTTTCACCTCCAAGGAGACTGGGATTTGAATCGTTAAACATCCTTCTGGTTATCTTCCACAAGACAGAGGGAAACCATATCTCCTAAGATTACAACAAATACATGGGACAAACTTGGAAACTCTGCTTTATTCCGCGACTGGGACAACGTTTTCTCCGCAGCAATGACAGAAACCACAAAGGGGACATGGTAGTTTTAAAGTATGGGTCTTTTAAGACTCCTCCTTTATCATCTGAGTGCTCAGGGTGACAGGTTTGTCCCAACTGTTCTCTGCTCCTTAGAAGACTCTTGGTCATGCGGTACCTGTTCCTACAAACATAGCCCATGCAAGGACGCTCCTTCTCCCTAGTGGTCCTTCTTCTGAGAATGTGGGTCTGGCGTGGCTGTGTCATACCTCTACACCTTTGTGTACCCAGGGCCTCTAATCTAGAGTATCTTCTCTTCAGGGAGAGACCACTCATCTGACAGCATTCTACTCCTCTGAGTCAAACTTGATGTTATCCACTTCCTACTGGGATGTGTGTGAAGAACAGCTTGGGGTGAGATGATGATTCTCCTTCAGGGACAGAAAATACTTGTTCATTGCTCTGTTCCTTCTGACTCAGTGGTTGATGCGTGGTAAGAGTGTCATAAATGTTGGTCGCATTGGATGTCCCTCTCATCCTGCACCTATAACACCAAGTTACTGTTATCATGGAACTTACCATATGTGCTAGAAGGAAAAAAAAAAGTTTGTGGTTGGTTGAGTAATTCTCTCCATTCCCTTGGAGAGGTCTACATCCTTATTCCTGGAATCCTGGACGGCTGCCTTATATGGCAAAAGGGACTTTGCACATGTGACCAACTAAAAAAATCTTGAGATGAGGAAATTCTTTTGGGTAACTTAAGTGGTCTTATTGTGACCACGGGATCTTTCTATATAGTGGAGGAGGGAGATGAAGATTTGAGGGGAGAAGGCAGGGGATGAACACAAGGGATATGACAGGGCCAGAAGTCAAGGCCTAGGGATGGCTCCTACAAGCTGGACATCGCTATAGACGCCTCTGTCTCAGAGCCTTAAGGAAGGGTCTCACCCTGCAGGCCTACTGCAGAGAGGAGTCAATGGTCACAGTTTGCAAGGGGCTCATTTGCTTCAACTCAAGGAAGGAAATCATTTATGGAATGCTGACAGCTGGAGGAGGTGAGAGGTGGAGGTCTATACAGGGGCGGAAACCATGGGAGCGGGAATGAGTGACCAGCTGGTCTGTGCTGGCATCAAAATGGATGACAATGTTGGGATCGAGAGGCAGAGGTGAGGAGTCTGGATTCTCCACGCCAGGCCCTTTCATCTATCACTTTCTGCCCGGTGGGATTTTAAGACATGCCAGGTGCTCGCCCCCACCCCATTTCATCCAAGTGTCTGTCCTTTGGAAGTACCTTTTCTTTTCTTTTCTTTTTTATTTATTTATTTATTTATTTATTTATTTTTATTTACATGAGTACACTATAGCTGTCTTCAGACACACCAGAAGAGGGCATCAGATCTCATTACAGATGGTTGTGAGCCACCATGTGGTTGCTGGGAATTGAACTCAGGACCTCTGGAAGAGCAGTCAGTGCTCTTAACCGCTGAGCCATCTCTCCAGCCCTGGAAGTACCTTTTTCTGCTCTATGAAGCTCATCTCTTTAGTAAATTTTAAGTTCGTTTTGGGAAGACTGAAGCTGATTAGAATACTTCCCATTGAGGCAAACATGATTGATGATCCCTTTAACCCCCTAGAGCCTTTGAGCCTGTATATGGCCCGAGGACGCAGAGGCTCTCGGAGTGAGGGTCTATAAATTCCTTCACCAAGGCAAGGCCTCCTGAACTGGGTGAATCATCTGGTTGAGTATTTGAGAGTCTCCTTTCCCATATACCACCTGGTGATCCTGGAATGTTTGTTCTTTCACCGTCTCCAACTATTTTCCCTGAGGCCTTACCAAGTCAAGTCTAACCAGTTCCCTCCTGATGGGATCTTATTGCCCACACAGGTTGGCCTGGAATCTGCTATAATCTATAGCTCAGGAGAGTCTAGGACTTAAGATCTTCCTGCCTCTGCCTCCTAAATGCTGGGGTTATTCATGTGTCACTAATAGTGCCAGGTTGTTTTCTGGGCTCTTTGATCTGAACTTGGGCTGCCGGAATGGCAGGACACTGAGTTCTCCACTGTTGTTGGCTGTTAGTTCTGTCTGACTACAGGGGAAGTTTAGAAGGGATAACCCAGTAAAACAGAGTGGTAAAACAGAGTGAGGTGGGCCTAGCTTTGAACTTGGATTTGCCAAGTACCTCTTATGTGGTCTTTTCTTTTCTCGTTGAAAAATAGTGCCCTTATAAGTGAAATAATATAGCTATGAACAGAGAAATACTTCCTTCCCATGCCTGTACGGGTTTCTAGAGCCACATCCCTGGTGATGGGAACTAGATTGGGGATTCTGGGTCTGTGGGAGGGAAGACAAGAGAGTTAGCATTTAATGGGGACAGGGCTCAGTTAGGGACAGTGAAATGATTCAGAGGATGGACATGGTGGCCATTGTGCAAGAATGTGAATGTGTTCAGTATTGCTGAACTGTACACTAAAAGATGGTAAAGATGCTATATTTTACATTATGCACATTTTGCCATAATTAAAAACAACTACTGGGTCTAGCTCAGTGATTGAGAACTCTCCTGGCTTTCTCAGTGCCTTGGATTCTATCTTCCTCACTACAAAATACATAAATAATTAAAGCCTAAGAAGTGAAACTAACAATGATACCTACTTTTCATTATTATGTCCAACCATACTTCCAAGCTATAGTGACCAAAACAGCACGTTTGACACTTAAAAAACAAAAAGCCAAACAAAACAAAAATAACGAAAACCCCCAAACCACATACTCAAAATAACAAGACAGAATGCTGATCCCAGAAGTAGTCCAACAGATTTGCCTCCAGCTAGGTTCTTACAAAGGCACCAAGACTACACAGGCAGTCTCTTTCATCAGTTGTGTTGGGAAAACTTAATACATAAATGCGTAACAACGAAACAACAATCCTAACTCTCATCTCATAGTAAATCAATGCCAAATGGGTTGAAGACAAATGTGGGACACCCCAGCCCCCAGCTATGAAATAACTAGAAGAAAACCACAGAGGAGATGTCTCAGGACAGGACCCCAAAAGCACAGAATCCAAAGACAAAGGCTGAGGAGACCCCAGCGAACGAAGCGCTCAATGTAAGGAGAGACGCCATGCAGGACAGAAGAAAGTATCTGCAAACTTCTCATTAGACAAGGGATTAATATCCAGAACACACAAGGCACGCCAAAAAGAAAGCAGCAAAGCAATCCTGTTAATAAGACACGAGTCAGGGCTAGGGATGTGACTCAGCAGAGTTCTTGTCCAGTGTGAGAGACCTTGAGTTCAGTTCTCCACAGTGAATCAACTGGACACAGATGCAACACCTGTAAGGCTGGCACTCAGGAGATACAGGCAAGAGGACCACAAGTCCAAGGCCACACCCTTGGTTTCATGGTGAGTTTGAGCCTACATGAGAACCTGTCTCAGGCAATAAGACCAAGTGCAAGTAATCTGAATATACATATCTCAAAAGAGACACAAAGATCTAGAAGTGCATACAACAATTCTCAACATCACAAATCAGGAAAATGTGAACCAAAGCCACATACGCTACCATCTCACTCTACTTAGAATGACTGCCATCAAATAAGCAAAAATCACCAGCGTCAGTGGGAATACAGAGAAAGGGGAAGCCTCAGAATGCTGGTGGGAATGAAACTCAGTACAGTCAGTATGGAAAACTGCATGGGAGTTCTCAGAGGAATGGGAGTAGAATTACCAATGATCCTGCATTTCCACTGCTGCGATTATATAAAAGAGGGTGTGTGGGGGAGGAGTCGGTATGTAGAAAAAATTTCTACAGTTCTATATTTATTGAAGCACTATTCATAATAACAAAGATATAATATCAAGCTAGGTGTCAACAGGTGAATGTCTTCTCTCTTATACACATATATATGTGTGTAGATATGTGTGTATATATATGTATATGTATATGTGTGTGTGTGTATCATGCGTGAAACTTATTTGTTGATGAACACACACACACACACACTGGAACGCTATTTGGCCATAAAAGAAGAAAATCTTGCCATTTTGGCAATAAGGATAAACCTAGGAAGGGTGTGAAATATGTCAGGCAGAGAAAGACAAACACTCTTTACTGTGGAGAGCTAAAGATGTTGGTCTCACAGTCATAGAAAGTATCATTGTGCTTACCGGAGGCTGAGAAAGATGTGAGTCCGAGAGAGAACAGTTAATGGGTGGAGTAGAACAGCTGGTTAGGACTGTCTTACTGTTTGATAACACAGTTGGGTAATTATCCTTGACGATAATGAATTATATACTTCGAAGAGTTAGTAGAACAACTTCAAATGTTTCTAAAACAAAGAACGGATCAGTCTTTCAGCTGACAGACATGCCGCTTACCCTGATCTGATTACTATATGTTGTACTGAAATGTCATACCAATATGTGCGATCATTATGTGCCAATGAAAGCATAATGCCTGTCTCCCAGAGTTGTTTTCAGAGACACACGAGTCAATGCTGTGCAAGGCCTGGTGAGAGGCAGAGTCTCAATAAACAGAAGCCAGAATCCCAGTACCTCTGGCTGACAGAGTCCTATCAGGCAGCAGGAGGCACAGCACACAGTACAGACATATATCTAGTAGACTATCCAGCTCTTCACATACCCAGGCCATAATAAGGACTTTGTTGATGTTGTTGTTTCTAGCAATTCACAATAGAAGGGTGTTTTTAACAGCATAAAACTTGGATAAACGTCGCATAAGCACCAATGATGGGGGTTCGGGGGAGACCTCAGAGCTGTTGGGTAAGAAGAGTCTACTCGGTGCCATGCCTTTCTGGAAGCCGGTTAGGAACCCGATACCTTCCGGAGACCCTACAACCTAGCTTCTGGAGTCTTTGTAGCCGTGGTTAAGTTGAAGACCTGGAGGTGAGGATAGGCCCAGTCCTGCCGGTCTTTAGAATTGAACACCCCTTTCCAGCCGTAGGAAGAGGAGTTATGGGCTTAAAGAATGGTCATTTTAAGCAAGTTGTGTCACTGGCTTCAAAGAGGGAGGGGGGGGGGTATGGAAGCCAAGGCATGGGAATAGCTTTCTAGAAGCAGCCATGGTAAGGAAATGGATTCTTCCTCAGCTCTTCTAGAAAGGAACACACTTCTCACAGCAGTGTGGCGAGGTTTGTGTTGGACTTCCAGGCCTGGAAGGCAGGGCTGCAGATTCCTGCTATGTTGCTAAGTCTGTGGTGAGCCTTTTTGGCAGCAGCAGGAATGCACGGAAAGAGCCCCGGGCAGAAGAGCCACCTCAATGCTTGAAACTGCTTTAACTTGCTCACAACAGTAAGTACCCTGGACAATTTCACTGGCCACCCAGAGCACTTACAACCCGTGACTGTCCAGATCACCTTGAATGAGTGTTCCCCTTTAAAAGCACAGAGAGCACACACATACTGCTTGCTAAGAAACTCGGACCTCTGCCAAAGAGTAGAGGACATAGCCCTCGGCCTGTGCTGAGTGGGTCTGTTCCTGTAGCCCAGAGTTCAGCCCACCTAGATGCTGGGAGCAGGTAGACAGGCACGTGTAAAGAGCCTCCTGCCCAGGCTCTCCCCCGGTCCCATCAAAGATGGACACAGGCTTTGTGTGCAGATTTTTCTCTTCTTCTAAAGCCCAGATGGAAACAGCATGGCTGTCGCTGTAATTGCAACCTTGAATCACAACACCACACACCCCAACCCTTATTTGGGGCTTTGTTTTAAGACTTATTTCTTTGGGATATTACTAAAGAAATACAAAACTTGGAAAGTTTGTCATGGTCCCACCCCAGATATATTTACCAACAGATTAAGATTCTTAAAGCTTTTTATTTTTTATTATTTTTTATTTTTTTATTTTTATGCAGCCAGCCATAGAAAGTAAATAATTGTGTGTATCTAAGAAAATAAAAGCAGCAGTCATGGATATGTGAGATCGTAATGTGTTTTCTCTCAGCGATCTCAATTTCCACGGCTCTGGAACCAGGCTCTGAGTGACGAGCGTGAGGCTGGGTATGACTTCCTGAGAGCCACGCTGAAGACAGCCACTCACACCTCTGTGACTCCGCTAAGGCAGCTTTGGTTCCTGAGTCTGACGTCAGAGTCTGACGTCATAGGGAAGCAGACTGCCAGGCTCCCTCCAAAATAAAGTTGGAAACAAAATCCAACAACTCCAGACACTCTGTTCCCATAAAAGTTTTTAAAGTTTTTTTCCCCTCTTCTGACTTAAAAAGTAAAAATTCACATCCCTCTGTTGACATGGCTGGGGAGGTGGGGGGCAGTAGCAAAAGAAATCTGAGGCCAATAAAGTCACGTGGCTTCACTTAACTGCCTTTCCCAGCAGCCCCCTCACCTGGCGCTCATCAAAACAAGCCCTGGAAAGCGGATCTCTGAGGAAGACCCTGGCAGGAGACACTAGCGTGGCTCTTGTTGGTTCCTACCGGCAACTTGTGGGACCCATGAGCAGGTTCACGTGTTCCCCATGGGCCACTGGCTGCAGGAACTGGGCAAACAGCCATTTAAACTTTTATTCCACATCCATTTTGGTTTTAAGGGACCCAAACATGGAATTTAAAAAGTATTTCTAAAAGTGTAATTAGACTAATCTTTAGTTAACATTAATTTTGATTTTCTTTTTCTTTCTTTCTTTTTTTTTTTTGAGTCACGGTCTTTCTAAGTAGTCCTGGCTGTCCTGGAACTCAGTATGTAGACCAGTCTAACCTCGAACTCACAGAGATCCTCCTGCCTTTGTCTCTCAAACGCTATCAAAGGTGTGCATTACCATGCTCATCCTTTAAATTAAATCTTAAAAGAAATACACACACATACACACACACATTATTGTGGTTTAAAACTTTTCTTTCGGGTTCATATTTCAAAACTCATACCTTCCTTAGAGACTATCCCTTTCATTTGGAGCCAGATTGTCTCTAAGGGTACGAAGGAAAGGGAGGTGGAGTCTGCCCCATTTAAAAGTCCAGCTTCGGGTGAGGGAATACAGGATGTTCGCAGATGACGCCATAGGTATATTTTTCCTGACCTTACGCTGTAGGCCCCGTGCCCAAATCACTACAGATTTTCACGCTGCCTCACTGGGGCCCCAGACAGGGTTCCATTGTTGGCTCTGAGCATACTTCACAGTCTTGCATTGAACATTGCTTTCTCCAGAAAGCAAAATGGCCCCTCTCCCTTAACGCTAAGCCCCTCATTCTAGCCTTTAGCCAAACAGCAAAGGATTTTCCAAATATGGACCCAAAAGAGACATGTGCACTTTGAAGACCACAATGAAACTTAAATAGCTAGAACTTACTAAGAAAGCCAACAATTGATGCCAAGCGCGCCCGAGTCCCTAAGCGAGCAGCAAGACAAAAGCCAGAAAGGGGAACAAAAATATGCATTGAAGGGGAGGGGCCAGCAGGGAGGTGTGGATTTCTATGGAATAGCTGACATCACTGTTTCCCTGCAACACCCAGCATGCAGGAAACAGATGGCTAAGAAGTGGTGGAAGGGGCTACTGGGGGTATGGCGGGGTTTGTCCTGCTTCCAATGTTGTCTTTAGGAACCTACATGGTTTGCTTTGAAAACTGGGGAGTGGGAACTCTGTTGTCAGAGTCTTATAAGTTATTTCACAGCCCACTAGAAGCTAGTCTGGTAGCACAAGGCAAAATGGAACTCTGCATAGCCCTCTGGCAACAAAGCCACAACTGTTTGGGACCAGAGCAGCCATCAGGGACGGCAAGGGTCTGCGCCCCCCACCTCCTGGCTAGGCGATCGATACTAGCAAGTGGCCTTCTGAGTTGGTCCTCACTTGTCAATAGGATGAGGTTGAAGTTGAATATTTTTATGTCATGCAACTATAGACTTTAGCCGCACGTGGTGGTGCCCACCTTTAATCCCAGCATTTGGGAGGCAGAGGCCAGCATGACGTACATTCAGGCCAGCTAGGGATAGTACGACCATGTCTCAAAAAAAAAAAAAAATCTCTTTTCAAATTATTTTTTAAAATAGGGGAAGGACTGCCTAACAACCTGAATTTGACCACCAGCACCTGCACAGTTAACATATGCGCGCGTGCGCGCGTGTACACACACACACACACACACACACACACACACACACAC